>PVKE010046635.1:0-12193 GCA_004027555.1 Craseonycteris thonglongyai | reverse complement strand
ATATATCTTAATGAAAGTCATGGCATAAAAAAAATACAAACTTATATGTAGTAATTCTAAATGAATACTAGATCCTTTACTATCTTTTTCTTTTTTTTTTTTTTTTACAATTATACCTTTTATGTCCTGATACAACAAAAATTCATGACATATTTTCCAAATAAGGAAACTGGGACAAAGAGAGATTTAGTGAATAACAGATAAATGACAGGCAACACTTGTTTCCAGAGCTTATATTTAGATCCTTGAGTTTTTACTAATAATTCCAAACACACATTTGTACAATTTCTCATTGACAGACAGATAAGAAAACGACGTATTCATATCAAGAGATATAGGTTTATTTAGACCTCATAAATATGAACATTCCCACCCCGCCGCCCCCCAAACGGGATGGAGGATAGAGAACACTGTAATAAGGAATACGAGGGAAGCAGAAGCATAAAGATCAAACCTCTTCACCTCATATGTTGGTTAAGAACATACAACCACGACAGGATGTCAACATTTCCTTAATGATCCTACAGTTATAACAAGCAAAATAAACAATCCAGCCTTAACATGGCCCTAGTCCCCAAGGACCTCAGGTTGATCCTGTAGTTTAAGAATTAGTCACTCATTTAGACTGGGGCAAATCCCTGTGGATTCAGGGAGTGTGTGATCAACTAATGGGCTATAGCGTTATTGTCAGTGGATGTTACCCCACAGGAGGCTGGACCATTGCATCATTCAGGGTAAAGACATACTTGTTATGCGTGTGACAAACAAAAGCCAACCCAAAGAGGTTCTCCAGAGAATTTTGTTTCAAAGACATTCAGTGCTTGCCTGTTCCACATCTGTTCTTTCCACGATCTTTAGGGAAATGAACTTCCTGGGTAAATAGAAAAGGAGCCCCAATTGACTAGATACCCAAAATAAGAGATCACTTGTCTATCAAATATCATACTGCAACACTCTCAAATAATAAAGCCATAAAGCACTTAGGAAGCACACAGAAAGTGTAAGATCCTAATTTAGTCTTTTTGAAGACTTCAACTATTAAAGAGCTTATAAGCACACCATTTTTAATAAGCAGAATTGAAAACACATAAACTGAAAAGTCATAAATTTTAAACCAGATTTTTTATACATAGTCTATTGAAGGTCCTCAGAAACATATTATATAAAAATTTCTATTAATAATACAGAATACAAAAATGCATTAATTTGTAAAAGTTTAAAAGATATTGGACTAATGAATTCTAAACTAACTTAAAGCAATTTCTTGCTTAACCACAATTCAAAAATCATTTTATTCTTTCCTCTACTCTTAACAGTAGTGTGTATTTTTTTTTTTTTTTTTTAATGAAGAGGTAGATAGCTTTCAAGTGTGAGAACGCAAGTCTAAGTTACTAAAAGGAAAAAAGCTGTTAGGGATAGTTCTACACCACTCTGCTAGCTAAAACAGTTCTGAATTTAGAGACCACTCCACATTTAGGAAACTCAGTATGTGGTCACAAGTCTTGCAAACAGTAACCACCTTATTGCATTGTTAATTGTTAATGGAATAGGTAAGCCACCCTAGAAAGAGAAAAAAACAAAACAAAAAACAAACAACAACAAAAAACAATTCAGTGGGTAGCACCAAATACAGGTAAAAGAACATCTCAAAATTGTCATTCAAAAATGAAAAGAACAGAAAGTCAACCGATGAGTAAATGTGAAAAAAACAGAGGGGAAGGAACGTGATTTACCAGAGATCAAGCAGCTTGCTTCCGCTCAGGAATTTTCAACCTTCTCCCCACCCTTTAATGATAGTCCCACTATCATCAACAGCCTCACAAAGTATCCTTTCTGCCCCCTTCACTTTTTGGGCTCCTTTTATGTGCCAGGCAGTGAATTAGTTAAATAAGCAAGCAACTTTGAGTAAAATAGCCAATCCTTTAAATATATATATATAGAAAGATGTCCCTTGCCCTCAAAAAGCTTAGTTTATTTATTACTAAGTCAATCCCCAGCACTGAGATAAGTTCCATAATCAACAGAGGTAAGGGATGAAGCCCAGGGTCATCCAGGAAAGCTTCATAGAAGAATGGAATTGAAGTCAGGTCTTGAGGACAAGTAAAGAAATTTCTCCAGAATTGGGGGCAGGGGTGGTAGGATACAGATATTGGGGGAGGGGCTAGAGAAGGGCCGGTAGGAGGAAGACACTCCTAGCAGTGAGAGACACATTCAAGTCTGTAGGCAGGAAAGCAGACCCTGGGGAAGGCATGCAGCTAAATGTAGTGACCAAAAAGGTGCAGGGTTAACTGAGAAAAAGGAAGACAAAGGGGTAAAGAGTGTGGGTCTTGTGTACCTGAGGTACAGGTGATGAAAAGCCACTGATATTTCCTAAACATGGCAGTGACTTGATCCGATTTAGGCTGAAGGAAGATTAATCTCATCGTGGAAAATGAACTTGCTACTAGGAAGCTCAGAGACTACTCTATGCTTCTTCTAGCAACTTTATAGAACTTGAATGTATGTGCTAACGGTATTACTTCATTCAATGTTTCTTTCCTTACTTCCTTTCCTCCTCTTGTATCTTATTTTTTAAAACTCATATAGATCCTAAATCCTTTTGGGAGTTAGGTAGGATAACAGTAAAAGGAGGAAAGGAAACTAAGAAAGGTAGGAAAGCAGATGGGTAGGCAGATTATCTTTTCTCCCAACAGAAGGGAAGATGACCTCTATTTTGACATACTTTATTGAAATTCAGAGAGTCAATAGCACACACTGCCTAACACAAGTTATGGTATATATTATTTTTCTTCTTTCTATTATTGGATTCCTGCCTTTTCTTGCTAATATCTAGGTCCTGCCACTGATGTACTATCACCTTTAAAATCTGTTTTCCAATTTATTGTTTCTTTTTAAACATAGAGACAAAATAAGATACATTCAATTATATTCAAATGTAAAGCACCATATTAGAGGCACAAAGATACAGACACACTAAAATATAACATAACCCCCCCAAAATATTTTTTTCATATTTATGCGCTTTTATTTTCATAGAACAGTTTTCAATCTCTACTTGTAACATTTCTTTTAATACAATACATGATGAGAAGAGCTAGAATTTCAAGAAGAACCATTTTACAATCACTGGGTTAATGATGAATTTCCACAGACAGTATAACCGGAGTGATAGTAACAGTCCCCAAAACACCCACGTCCATGAACACACTGAGCAGACATTTGCGATCCCAATGACAAACCAAACATGTAAGCACAATGATTTGTTATATATATAGGCTGACCAGATGTACCATTTTAAAGGGGACAGAAAACAATGGTACTGTCTCATTTCAAATAGAACGTAAGGTCAGCCTACTGACACCTTGAATTTAGCCCAGTGAGACTAGGCTGAACACACATACCATATGAAACAGAAAAATATTGTTGTTTTCCATCCTTGTTTAAAATAGTATATCTAGTCAGCCTAGTTATATATGTGTTTCCTATTAGATAGAGATTTTTTAAAAGAGGGGTTCAGGATAAAGTTCTAGCTTTGCCCATCTGTACAGCAGTCTTAGATTTCCAGAAAACACTTGAAATCTCAAGATCAGAAAAACACAGTTCAGGTAATTAAATAGTCTTTCCAGTAAAAGTAAATCTGGAAGATGTCACTAGTTTTTATTAAACATGCATACATTCCCAGAGTCCAAACCTTATAACTAGTTTTCCTTATTAATAATTTGTTCATATGCCTATTCAGTATTTCTTTCTGAAGAACAATTTCCTCTAAGAGTGAAAGATAAAAGACACGTGCCTACATATGCGCCACTGTGATTATCTGCCCTCTCTCAGGATTCATGTAATTCCAAAGAGGGCAAAATTATCAGGGCAAATTCTAACTCCAAAGGAAATTCCCCTGCTCAGCTGGTTGCCAGTGAAAATATAATATTGAGATGAAGAGAAAGTCTTAGAAGTTAAGAGTCTGGGGAGAAAAGGTTAATTATTCAGTGCTATCTAAGGAGCAACCATCTATCATAAGAGGAAAGAGGCTTACAGAATCAAATGCCAGGAAGTTATCATGAACAAAAGACTTAAAACAATTCCACAGACCATCTCCATTACTCCATTTTTGGCAAGTTGATACAGATTTTAAAGAAAAGCTCACCAATAATTTAGTTGTGAGTCTTTCATTTTGAATATTAAGGTAACTCCTAAGCAACACATATCAACACATGGGTACCGGTATGCATGAATAAAACTCATCAGTCTTAATTTGCAAGGACATGCATGACAAAATCAAAACCATGATAATGCCTCACCTATTACAAAAACTCAGAATTTTGTAAATCTGTTTAGTAAAGACAGAACCAAAAAAAAACAAAAACAAAAAAAAGGGGGGGGGTGGCAGGAGATATTTCAATTATAATTACTACATGTAAAAAACAAAAAAAGAACAAATGTATTTTGCTCATTAAAAGGACCTTTGTACATTTCCTCAGAATGTATCTTATTAACAATTTTATTTAACATAGTACTTTGCTTTCTAACCCCACACCAAATTAGCAGCAGTATGTTAGAAATGGAGGCATTCTTAAAAGACTAAATACAAATTAAGAAATAAACAGAAAACTATAGAAAGTAAAGCATTTGAGTATTATTTAGTGGATGATATATACCTCTACATACCTCTGTATTCCCTCAGAGTTAATATAGTATTGCAACACAAACACAAAAATAGGCACACACCACACAACCTTTACATATATGTAAAGTTTTGGTACTCTTCAATAGCAATCCTTAAAGTATTCAGAGAGAAAAAAATCTATTAAGGTCTGACAAGGCTATAAACAAAGCCTGTCTATGTGTATTTTGCAGAATTACCAAAATTTTGCTCATGGATCTGCAGAAAATAAAGCTTAGCATTGTTTTATAATTCTATTCACGAAAAGATCAGTGTAAAACAAGTATTAATCAACTATTGTACAAGTATACTTGGCCTATATTTTCAGCATAATAATTATAACTATAAAGGTGTTTAAACATATGACACCAATACAGAATAAAGAGCAACCATAATAATTGTGAATATTAACTAACTTATTCCTCAGCATATATGCAACTATAATTTCAGATAAACTGACATGATCTTTTTTGTTTCAATCTTAAACTGTCAATGACATGATTCATACACTAATTAAGGATATAATATTCTACATTATACCTATTATTCCCATTTTCTGGAGAGTTCTCACTAACAACAAGAACATGAATTTTCTAGCAGCTACAGTGCTTCAGTATTTAGCATAATTTATAAAGAAAGGCTTTTAAGCAACTCTTAGAAAATATAAACAAGCTGATTTACCCTGATTTTAACATGGTTCTGCCTCTTAAAAAAAATAATAAATTACTTAACTCTTCTATAATTGCTTTAATCAAGAGTACATTATGAAATACTCCACCTTTGTAGGCAATACCATATTTGCACTCCCAGGGGTAAACGTTCAAGACAAATATTGTATGGAATGGTCAACTATTCACCAAACCGCTTTCCATTTTTTCTTGAACTTCTGCTAGACCACATTTTCTAGCCTCCCTTGTAAATAACTATGACCATGTGTCTAAATTCTACCCAATTAACTGTGAAGAGACGTGACATATCTATGGAAACTTCTCAAATACTTAATCTACTTCTTCTATTTCTTTCCTACCAGCTTGTTGTAGAGTTGCACATTGATTTTAGAATCCATTAGCTGAAGAAGTAGAGGCCACCTGTTAGAAGCAGTCTGGGGCCCTGAATAGCCACTAGGAAAACAACAGCCCACCATTCAGGACAGCCTTCCTAGTCTTTAGGTGAACAAGAAATAACCCTTTCTGTTAGAACCTACACGATGGAGGTTTGGGTAGTGTTATGACAATGAATAAACTAAGAAATATATAATTACCCATCACAATTCACTGTGAAAAGCAAAGTTGAGAACAAATAAGTGTGCAGAATAAATTTGAACTGAATGCTTTGGGACAAGGTTTGTGCCTCACATTTAAAGCACCTGTCTCTCAGAAATTAGAGCATGAATAAGATGCTCTCTCTGGTTTATGTTTCAAACTTGACTATCAGATTGAGAAATTTAGACTTAGCAATAGCAAAAGAATGAATTACTTAACTGTGAAGTTACATTAGTAAAAAAAAAAAAAAGTCATCCAAAACAATATATAGTAATTTAATACTCAGTGTTTCCCACTAACACTGTATGTACACTGTGGTCAAATACTATTACAAAAAACTTCAAGGGACTAATTGGTTTGATTATCTTAGAATATTTTTCTTGAAAACCACTTGAAATAAACAACTAGTCAAGACTCTGATCATATTTTAGTCACACATTGCTTATCATAATGAGGTTTGACCTGTATTTCATCAGTCTCATCTGGAGAGGCCATAACCTACTTGATGTGTCCTATGACTCCATTTCATTTGCCATTCATTTTTTATGGTAACATTTAGTGAACAAACTGAAGAAAATAATCCCCACTTGGACATTATGATATTTGTTTGCAGCTTTGTCCTGGTTTTAGTTTCCTACTTAATGACTAAATGGCACCACAGTGGGTAATGTGCTGGAGTAAAAGTGGTGAATCATTAAAGAGTTCGTAAATTTTAAAAACAGGGGCAGGCCTTCTGGGCCCCAGATGCTTCTAGAAACCCCAGTGTTGTGCTGTATTAATTGAACTGTGAAGCTTTTATTAGTCCTCTTTAAAAACCCTTGCAGAAAAGCTTTTATTAATGCTTGCCCTCAAATTGTTTATACTACGTAGCATTTCCATAACAATTTTGTATTTCAAAGAACTTTTTGATCATTAGCTAACCCTACTCTACATGTCTATAAAAGAATTCAGCTGTTTAGCAAAACAGGCATGAAGGAAAAACTCTTTTTTGCCTAAGTAATTTTTTGCCTAAGATTCGCCAGAGAGAAAAGAAGTGGAATAGAATATTAGATCTCACCACTAACCTTTATCTTATACAATTAGCCAATTCCTCTCACTCCAGTTATCCCTACAATGGGATGAAAAGAGAAATTTGCTGCTTTTATGCAATGAACTTTAAAAACGAATGCTGTCAGAATTTGCACTAACAGCTACAGCAACTCCACCATCCAAAATCACCTACCACAAGACGATATCATTGCATAGTTCCAGGGGCATTGTGCATCTTGTGTTCTATATTTGGAAAATTCCTTCAGGTACATTTTTATCAACATTACATTATATAAATTAGATTCAACAAAATTAAAAGTCATACTGGAAATCATTCTAAGGTTGATGCAGCCTAAATTATTTACTCTTAAAAATATCCAGGCTCAAATCATGTTCTTCTATCATCTTGGTGTCACACACAAAATCTAATCTAAGTTAAAACAGGTAAATTAGAAACTTGTTTGTGTGTATGTGTGTGTGTGTGCGAGGTGGGGGGTGTTATTCTATAAGAATCTCTTTGGTTCACATAAAAAGGGGATGGCCTAGGTAACAGAGAACACATATAAGCCACTAAATTTCTCCACCAATTATTATCTCCTCTAGCTTTCAATAGCACTAGCTTTTTATTTATTCGAAAGCCAAATAACTGAATGATATATTAGCTCACAGGCGAAAACACCTATATTGAGATAGGACTTAATGATGCATTTTTTTATTTCTTTAGAGTCCCAAAATAAGAAACACTACTGTTTGTTAGAGAGATTAAAGACTATTTCTGCACTTTGCCTAGTCACAGGGTAAAGTACTATGCTATATGTTATCTAGTATACCCCTCCAGGTCTATGGCATAAGTCTCTAGGGGCAGGATCTGAGAGCCTGTATTTCTAATAAGAGCAAGAGCCTCAGGTGATTTTTATTATTGAACATATTTGGAAAACTGTAGATTAGATGAGCTCTCAAGTTTTTCCTTCTGAGATTTGCAAAGCTGATAAAAATGAAATTACTAGAAATGGCGTCCATACTGCTTTGCAGAAGAAATTAACTTCTGATCATATATTTTTATATATACTTAGCACACTAAATGGAGCAAAACTATTTACACTTCTCTCTCTCCCACAAAAGAGTTGTCTATTAGGGCATAAACCATGTTTTGTACTCTGTGTGCCCCTACTAAACAATGCTGCCTGGCACAAAATAGATGCTTACCAAGGTTTGAATGAAAGATGATCTCAACTGTAGCAGCTAGCTGTCAATCTTATCCAGACAGTCTTCCCTTCAAGCAAGCTCCTCCGTATCAAAAAGCAATACCCAGTACCCTAACTTAGAACATTATTGAGGCAGCAAGATTAAAATAAAAACCAGTGATTCTATACTCAAAAATCAGCACTTATTGTTTGACTGAATGCATGATCAAGACAGTAATATTTAGTACTTGATATCAACTATATTTGAATATGAATGGAAAACTTTTATGAGAATGGTGTCAATGCAGGGGGAAAATAAGAATTCACACTATTGCAGGACCAATTTTCAAGCAAAATAAATACTCTGAGAAACTGACTATTAAACAATTTCTATAATAATTGGAGTGAGTCTGTTTTTCTGGTGCACAACTCTTTAGAGCCCTTTGTGGGACAAAAAGCAAAACAAATGAATGACAATTGCATAAGACCAATTTAATTCTCTTTTTATATAGTAAAAAAAAAAGACATAAGAAAAACACTTTTTCTAATGATTAGATTATTTCTCACCAGTATAATATATATGGTGCCATACAATAGAGACTAATAGCACAATAACGTGTTTATGTTTGTGGCTGAAAATTTTCCTTTACATATGCTAAGTACATTTCAGGTTTCCAATCACAGTTTGTACTTGCAATAAATAGAAAAGACTTCCATCCACCTTGGCCAGTATCAGATATACAGAGAATTCATCAAAGTTTGTGGTTATTTTACTTTATTTTTGAAAGAGAGTACAATGTATTCAGCCAACTTATGTATTACAATACATTCACATATAGGAACTCTGAGTTTTACAAGTTGTTATCTTAAGTGTAAGATGAGCTATACACAGTATTCCCTCATTCTTCATAGGCACCATGAAGCACAGATTCACATTCACTTTCTACACAACTAACAATGTATGCTGGGTGGACAATAAAATTCCTATTTAACCTCAAAACCCTTTTACTCATGTCTGTTTCTTCTCCATCTGGAGGAGTTAGGTGAGTCCATTCATCTGTTTTCATTCTCTTTTACCTTGCAAAGTTCAGTAAGTGTTAATTCTGACCATCTGTTCTTTCCATATCTAACATTTTCATAGCTTTCTTGCCCAATACACTTTACCTCTTAAGCAGTTACTGCAACAACAACCAAAAACTCATCCCCATCCTCTGTTCCACCTTTACACAGACCTCTGCAAAGTCACTGCTTTTAGAAAGAAACAAGATATAATACAGACCTACCTGGGAAGTTCTATAAGGTGCCATAGCTCACACTAAGAATCACCATAAATTTTCTCTTGTTTATCTTTCTGCCATTTGATCCATTTTCTTTAAGCGTGTAGAATTTTAATATAGTTCTTATTACATTGCATTGATTCTGTATTTTAACTAAGGTTGTCAAAATATTTCTGTATTCACTCATTGTAACTAGTTACCTTTAAGTAGGACTTGATGTGCTAAAAGGGGAATCTAAACACTTAAAATTGTGCTATACTGGGAGTATGTGTTTCTCATTAAAAACAAATGGGTCCAAGTCTATACATGTTAGAAAGATGGTAAATAAAGACCATAGAGACACTGCATAAAAAGTCTAGTAACTTCTGGAAATGGAGGAACTTTTCTGCTATTTCTGTACTTAGCCAATTTGTTCCTATTGCTTTTAGTATGTGTTTTTAATGATTCCAACACATTCTACCACAAGGGGAAAGAAATGTTTTTGACTATGGTGATTCTAAATTAAATGTCTCTGTTAAATTATGCAATTTTGAAACATTAAATTTATATATAAATGAATATATAATGTATATTTAAAATGTGATATATACATTTATAAAATGCAAACATGATTTTAAGTTTATCTCAATAAAAAGGATAAGAATACTACACCATAACTGTGACAAGCACCACAGCTCACACACAGGGCTGTCTACAAAGGTGGGGTGGGGAGAAGGCAGGGACAGGGGAAGGAACAGGTATAGCAAGGTAGACCAGTGGTTCCCAGGCAACAGTAGCATCAACCTGTAAACATTGCAATTTGGGGTCCCCTGCCTCAGACCCAAGTCAAAAACTGTGGGAATGAGGTTTGTTTTCAGCAAGCTCTCCCAATGATGCTAATGCATGCTAACGTATGAGCACCACTGAGCTACAGAGACTGAGAAGTAAGTGGCCTGGGTAACTCTTCACCTGTTTATCCAGATGACAATGCCAATTATAAATCATGATTATGATTAAAGACTCTGGAATAGCTTTCCTACATCATTTAGAACCAACAATCACAGTTCTATTATACTCTCCAATAATTTCAGTTCCAAATTCAGCATTCAAGCTGGTGGCCTACTGGGGATACGGTGAAAGGCTGATGAGGCAGTGACATTTCAGAGCAACTAATCTGGGTGTGGCAATTCATAGAGTGAAATTTTTGGCAAAAGATCTCCCTTTATAAACTCTGAATATACTGTATAACATTAATTTCAACCTTGGAAGTTGAACTCAAGTATATCAATATGATGAAAGATTTTTGAAAATATAGAAATAAGTGCTCCTATAATAATCCAAGCAGAAAATTCTTTTAAAATTTGTGTGTGCTAAACATGTGATATTTGACCTTACTCCATCATTCTGAAGACTTGGATCGAATTTGTTCCAAAAGTGACACCCTATTCCTGCAGGAGTGGGTGTTGGCAGTGCTGATCACAACACAGCCACACCTTACACCAGATTCACAGGAAGCAGGTGCTGAGATTATAATTAAGTACGTATATAGGAAACAGGAGCAAAGATGGGTGGGGTGGAGAAACAGCCTTCCTGTGTGTCAAGAGATGAAAGAGCATGAATCCAAGCTAACTTCCAAAGCCCACAGCACAATTTAGAAGCATAGTTACGCATAGTCAAAAAGACTTATGGGGATGAATTAGGTGCCTATGTCACATGTAATGAATACTTACAACTTCATAAAATTTAACCCAGATGCTACATTAGAAACAGAAGAATGAAAGCCCAGTGCTAAGAGAACAGTGCAAATGAAATCAGTTGCCTGGAAAGCAAACTGGGTTCCGTAATAGAGGACTAGCTATCAAATACTAAATGCAAAATTCATGTTTATTTTACCTCAGGGGGGAAAAAAAGTCCTTTCACGGCTTAAGTTTTTGATTTGAAGCAACACAAAGAAACATCTTTCATATAGTTTGTTAATCATTTAAAAAAGCAATCATTTAATTTATGACAGCAAAATTAAAAAAAAAAAAAAAAGGCAATCAGACTGACCAGGCTGCATTGGTGAGCTCATCATGGGAATCAGGAGACAGACTTGATGGGCTGGGATGTGTATTCACAGGCTTCCTTCAGCTGCCAATGTCGAACCGCAGGAGACTGGTAGAGAAGAAACCTAGAATGCAAGAAAATGAATGCGCATGATATAGGTTATGTCTAGCCACAAACAAACAAAAAAAAAACAACCAAAAAAAACCAGAATCTCAGCTCAGCCACAGCTCGACTGTGCGTCTTGGAGGCAGTAACATCCCAAGTCTCTCTCTTTTTTTTTTAATTGCTAAATTTATTGGGATGACATTGGTTGGTAAAAATTACATAGGTTCCAGGAGCACAATTCTACAACACATTATCAGTGTATTGCATTATGTGCTCACCACCCAGAGTCAGCTATTTCCATCACCATATATTTAGCTCCCCATCCCAACTCTCCCACTTTTCTCCACCTTACCCTCAGGGAACCACTAAACTATCAACTGTGTCCATGAGTTTTTGTTTCCATTACTTTCAGTTTTATAATCCACCTATAAGTGAAGTCATATGGTTCTTGATTTTTTTTTTCAGTCTGTCTTATTTCACTTAATGTGATGGCCTCGGGTTCCATTCATGTTGTCACAAATGGCTGTATTGCATCTTATCACTGAGTAACATTCCATTGTATAAATGTACCACAGCTTTTTTATCCAATCATCTATCAAGGGACACTTTGGTTTTTCCACAACTTGGCCACGGTGAACAATGCTGTGATGA
>PVKE010046634.1:0-12194 GCA_004027555.1 Craseonycteris thonglongyai | reverse complement strand
AGCCTTTTTTGAAAATTAAGGTTGACAAATAGACACTTTTTAGACAAAGAAAATCTGTCAGTTTCTAAAATCACATACAGCTGTACCTTCACTTTATTTTCTTACTTGTGAGCTGTATTTTAATTTTTAAGTAGGTAGTTAACAAATCATGGAGCAGAGTAATATCATTTGTTTCAATTTTCTTTTCTTTCAGTATGACTGTAGCCAGTGGTTTACCTTCTGGAATAGGAACTGCAGGCAGCCAGATACACACTTTGGGCCAAGTAACCCTCTAAAGGTGCAGGTAGGTTGCATACTTAATACTCTTGATGTTTATTAAAATCTTCGATGTGCTGTAGTGATGAGTGGAGATTGGGAGGGGTGGAGTTGGGGAGGCCCAATTTAAGAATAACCTACTATTTAAACAGTCCATTCAGTGTGTGTGCACATGCGTGTATGCATGTGAGTGTGTTAAACAACCAGGATTTTACGTTTTAAATCACATTCCTTGTGATTTAAAACCTTAACATAGCATCTAAAATTTCATTGGTGTCACTGAAGAGTCATAATTCTTCCAAAAAAAGAATTTCAATTGAAATAATTTGACCCTCAGATTATTATTATGTAATTAGGGTTGTGCCATTTCTGGATTATCAATATATGGATTAATATTGTTTATATTCTTCTCACTTGCCTTTTCTTCATATTATTAATGAAATTTATCAGTGTTGTGAAAGGTAACTTCAGGTAATGTAATTTCACTGCGGTATATTTATCTAGTATGAAGAATTACCACAACCCATCCTGCAGGGTACATTTGGGTTGATTTCTACTACTTGCTAAGCGGAATATCTATGCATTTCTCCCTGGGTACACATGCAATATTTTGAGTAGGCTTTGTATGTAAGAATGGAATTGTTGCATTAGAGGGGATGATACATATCTTCAAATGTATTAGTTTTTGCTTCATTGATCTTCAAGGTAGTTTGACAATTTAGTACTTCCACATGTCAGTGGGTAGCTGGGCTCTTTCATTATGCCTACTGGTTCTTGATTTTGTATATATTCATATTTTTATAAATTGTGATGGCTCTGAGGTGGCGTGCCACTGAAGTTGCTCTTTTCATTTTGTTGTTCCTTGAGAGAGAAGACGTTTTATGTGAGCTTCTTCTCCATGTGAGTTTTCTCTGTCTTCAAACATCTTTTCTCATGGGTTATTTCTACAATTAGGAAGAGTCCAGCATGAAAAATTCCAGCATGAATATCAAAGTTTGAAATGATGTAGACTAACTGAAGGTTGCTTAATTGAACATTTCTTTCTATACATGGCTGTATTTGTTTTCTCCCTACTTTGAGTAGAACACAGGTCTCCTTTCAGTCTTTCTCTATGAAATCAAGTTTTTGCTTAGCTGGTTCATTTAAGTTTTGATTCCTAGTATTTTCATTTGTTATTGCTTTCTAATTAAAAATGTCCTCATTGGCCAGTGAGTTCTTTAGGGGTATATTTTAGGCTTTTCAAAAAGTTATTATATTTATTTGGGTAACATTGGCTTGTAAAAATTACATAGGTTCCAGGTGTACAATTCTATAGTACTTCATCTACGTGTACATTATGCATTCACCACTCAGAGTAAGCTTTCTTTCCAAATTGGGTTTTAAATAATTTTCTCACTTTATTAGAAAACCTTGCTTTGAACCTGGGTTAGGTACCTCCTCCTCACTCCCACAGAATTCATCATGACACCAATTACATTGTATTGTCTTTATCTAGTTATCTGTAGTTCCCATAATGCTGAGATTTCCATAAGCAAATAAAAACCTCTATGTAGGTTTTCACTGTTTTGTGTAGCACCTCACGTTGCCTGGAGGTAGCTATTCAACAAACAATATTTGTTACATGAATGAAGAAATAGTATCAAATCTCTGACAATGTTAGGACCTGGATTTTTGACATATTCTATATAACAATATAGATGTTATTATAATATAATGATTATAATACAAACTATAAAGAAAACCCCCAAAAGGTGTCCTTATCTAGATTCCTCATTCTAAAGCTGAGAACGTTGTGGCCAAAGAAGAAGAAATGACTTGGATTAGTCTTCTCACACTGAAGGGCTGCACTGGGGCTAGAAATCAGACTTCCTCTCTCTTGGGTCCACATCTTTCCATTACACCATAACTGCCCTTGAGGACATCCTGCCTCTCTCAACTATGGAGGAAGCCAGTTGACAGCTTTGCAGAGGCAAACATTGATTGTTTTTGCATTTCTTTTCACGTAGTATGGGATGTGAAGCAGCCTTCCCATAACTGGTAGCCAGAGATATCTTTTCAAGTTTAGAAAATAACCTGGGGGAGCACAACTCTTGGCAAAAGTACACTGACTTTCCAAGGGCCTTTCAGGTTTTCAAAAGCTGTTCTTGGACACTGGGATCCTTTATTGCCATGAGAGTGATTTAGGCTCTTTCCTCTGGGCATGGAAAGATTAAGACTTAAGAGTCACAAGTGAAATTCATTTAAGAACAGTAAGAAATAACCACCCAATACTGCTTGCTTTTTTATTTCTTCTGGCTGTATACCTTCCAGGAAATACTTTTATTGCACATAACAGAGAAGAATCATTGGAAAAATGACTGATAATCCACAACACTAGAAAAATCTCCTTGAGGACAACCACTAGATATTTAATTTTTACTGTGTCTTTCCTATCCCTTAGAGTTTCTCTGCATCCATCTATCTCTTTAACCTCATTCCCAACCTCTCCTTCATTCACACCCTGCATGCAAGCTACAGATAAGCAGCTGGAGTATATTGTGAGAGAGGCAATATATCAAAAATTGCCTCCATTTAAATCCTTGCTCTGTGACCTTGTAGCTTTGTGATATTAGTAGCTGTGTTGACTTTGCTGTTGTTATCCCCCCATTTGATAAAAAAGGACAATGATAAGTAGAACTAATTCATTACTACATATATGACACTTGTCTAATACATAATAATTGATCAATAAATGTTACCTAAAATTGACAATTACCTCTAATTCTAAAACAAGCTTGAACTATAAGTTTTATGCATTTCTCTTATAGCAAAGCCTGACTTAGGCTGAACTTATTTGACAGCAAAGCCCAACTTGAATTGAAGTCATACCATATCTAGTCTACATTTATTCTACTTAATACAAATATATGTTTGTTTTAGTGGAAAAATTAATTAGATTACAGGGTACTATACCAGATCCTGCTGGATATCTAGTATCACTTTCTCTCTCTCTCTCTTTTTTTTTAATTTTAGTTTCTCAAATCTAAAAATATCTGAATTCTTTTTTTTTTAACGTTTTTTTTTAAGTTTTATTTATTTTATTAATTTTTTGACAGAGAGAGAGATACAGAGACAGAGACAGAGAGAGAACTGAACTAGGGGAGCTCCCCAGTTCAGCACATGGGTCCGCACGGGCTGGGGCCGGGATTCGATCCTCAGTCCCCAGTGCTGCAAAGTGAGCGCTTACCCTACTGAGCTATCCCGGCTTCCCCCCAAAATATCTGAATTCTGCAGGATGTTGGGATCCAAGAATTTTGTATAAAACAGCCTGGGCTTGGATTTTAATTATTTCAAAACACTCTCTCTAATAGGCTGCTTGCTTCATGTGCCACGGTCTCCCTGATACATTGTGTATGTTATTCTCACCTACCCTTGTTTTCCTCATTCTGTGAGACCAAGATCCAGTGTGCCCAGCTCTGTAGAACTTCCTTTAATATTCCCAACAGTTGGACTTTTCTCCATTTTGTTCTCCCATAGTTCTTAACACTGCACTTTATACAATTTACTTGCCCGTATTTTGTGAGTTATATTTTGAGAAAATTAGGCAGCACTTCAGTAAACATATACAACTAGCAATAAGGAATATTTTTTTGTTAAGGCTATTTACTTAATAAAATTAAACACAGAGTTTTCAAAAAACCTGTTTTAAACTAACACTGAAGTACTAAATATTTTAGTGACAGAATTAAATATGTAACTAATAAACTCGCTTTCTCCTTTGTGGTTTGAAAATATAATTGTTACTATTATGAAATGTGTCCTGACAAGAACTTGAATGTAATTTAACAAAAACACTACCACCAACAAAACAGCAGGTTTCCCATTGCCAAAGGAAAAACTATTCCCATTGAGTAGTGAACAATCACAGATGTTTCCATGATATACTACTTGAGATAGTCATCTGAGGATAATTCCAACAAGATATCACAGGACATTTTGAAGATTTACGGATCTGAACAGTTATTATGCACCATAATTTTAAGATCTTATGTCAACATAGTTTCATAATTTGTTCTTTTATTGTCTTTTTACAGCATTTATTTTTTCCTAATATAAAAATGACATGTCTTTTGTAATAAAGTTAGAAAATACCTATAAGCAGAAAAAATAAAAGTCCCCAATAATCTCACTATTCAGAAATATTTACATATTTATTATATTATCAGCCTATATATGCATATGTAAATAATGTATGTGCAAGTATGTATGTGGGTGGTTCAGATCATGCACCTGCTATGTTTTATAGTGAAATGGTTATATTATACTACAAAGGGAGGGAGTAATTATACTATGGCATCTCTAACTATAATTATTTATTTATATATTTATTTATTTTATTTATTGTTAAATTTAATGAGGTTACATTGGTTGGTAGCAATTAGATAGTTTACAGATGTACAAGTCCACATCACATCATTCATGCATTGTATTATATGCCCATCACTCAGTATCAGTTCCCCTTAATTACAGTCATTTCTGGCAACATGGATGGACCTAGAGACCATCTTATTAAGTGAAATAAGTCAAACTGAAAGAGTCAGGAAACATATGACCTCACTTATAGGTGGAATCTAACTAAAATTAGATATTGTCTAGAAAAAAATAAATAAATAAGACACAAATGTGTAAGTATAATAAATAAGTACTGTGGTTTTCCATGAAGGAAATAAACAGGGGACTGAAATATAGAAAAACAGTTCCAGGGGATAAAGTTGTTAGGGGAGGAATGTCTGAGGAGAAATTTTTAAAAGGCAGTGGACTGAGAATACTTGGCAAAGTAGAAACTGAAACAAGATGAAGATAAAGTACTTGATGGAGACCAGACCATAAAATGTCTTATATCCCATTTTAAAGATACCAAATTACCTTTAGGGACAAGGGGGAAACATTAGAGAGCTCACTGCAGAGAGACTGATGTGATTTGGCTAAATCTTGGTTATTCAACCTCAGCACTATTGACATAATGGGTCAGATAAGTCTTTGTTTTGAAGTGCTATTATTTGCATCCTATAAAGTTTAGAAGCTTCTCTGGCTATTCAATAGGTGCTAGTAATGACAATCCAAAATGTCCCCAGACATTGCCAAATAACCCCTGTAGGTGAAGAGTAAAATGCTTAGAAACAACTAGTTAAAATGGCCCAAACTTATTCTGGTTATTAGGTAAAGGACAGAATCACTCCTCTTGTGATATCACACCATTTGACCACAAGAGGCAGCCTTTTTGTCATCCTTAAAATGACACTAGCCAGTAGATTTCAAAGCTGCAATAGAGAAAGAACATGGATGCTAGATGCATCAATGAGTTGCTAATCCAACCAACCTGAATCTGGCATATGAGAAAGTCAAAGTGCAAGATCGAAGACACATGAGTTCCAAAGCAGAGGTAGCTAATGGTCCATGTAGAGGATAGTGTCTTGGACTATGAATAAATGTCTTAAAGTTATAACTATGGAGAAGCTGTAACAGTCAAGATACTTTTGGAGCTAAAAATAGACATGACTTGAATTAAGTACTTAAATCCCACTATCATCCCATTCCTCTGCTCCATTTCCCAGCAAAACTTCTCATAAATGTTGTCCATTTTCCAGATAAATGGGAAAAACTATATGTAGTGTGTATATTATCTTGGTATAATTACCAAGGTTACTCTATAAATCAAGTGCCACAAGATGGACATTCAATAAATGTTGGAACAAATCAAATTCTGAATCATTTTAAAGAAACAGATTTTCTACAGCATACCTTTAAATAATAAAATCCAGATTAATTAAAAAAAAATCCATTTGTAAAACAAGAATTTAAAACTATGAGAAATAATATAGGTGAAACTTTTCATAATATTGGGACAGAAAGAGAGACTTAAAGATCATATAAAAGCAAATTTCATTAAAAAAAAAGACTAAATGAAATGTATGACTACATAAAAACAACAATTTTCCTGTAATATGAAAGATTCTATAATCCAAGTGTAAAGACAAGATACAGTTGTTAAATTATAATACATATCACAGACACAAGATTTACATACATGATATACAAAGAACTTCATGTTCAAAAGAAAAAGACAAGCTAATTGAGATACATGTTAAGTAATTTTGAATAGTGGTATCATAAATAACCCTCCAAATATGAGCAGTTCTCCAACCTCTCTATTAATTAAGGAAACACAAGTCAAAGCAAAAAACATCAACTTTACTCAAAATATATACTTACAAATTATATTATAGTCACAGAAATAATCCTGACAATTTCCAGTTTTCTTAAGCATGTAGAATATAAAAATTTTTACAATTTCTAGTGAGAATAAATTAGAATAGCTGTTTTGCAAAATGATATGCAAATATCCAATAACAATTAAATATAGTTATACTAAGAATATCAAGCAATTTGGCTCTCAGTACATTGGCACCTTAGAGAAATTTTGTGCCATTACCATAAGACACTGCAATGTTATTTATAATAACTAAAAATCTTAATATTCACCCACTGTAAAGGTCTAAAGCAGTTAAAAATACTGAACTATATTCATATACCGGTATGAATAGGCTAGAACTGAAAAATATAATGTCTATTATAATAATAATATTCTGTTACAAATAATATTCTGTTGAACAGTCTGTGGCGGTTTTTTTTTTGATGCTTATGCATATGTATTTCTGTTGGATATTCACCTCAAAGAGAAATTGCTGGTTTAGAGAGTATTATATTCTCTGCTTTAGGAGATTAGATTACTAGATTTAGTAGATTATATTGGTTTCAATGGTTTTCAAAGTGGTTATGTCAATTTACATACTCACCAATATTGGATAAACAAGAAATAACCCAAATATCATCAGCAATATAATGTATTAACAAGTTTTAGTATTTTCATAAAATGAAATGCTACTGAGCAATGAAAGTGAAAGAACTACTGCTTCATATGAAAGATGAATTTCACAGACATAATGTTGAGTGAAGCATTAATACAAAGAAGCTTAACATAAGAGCTTATATCTTTATGATTCCATTTATTTAGAGTTAAAACAATGACAAATCTAATACCCAGTGATAGAAGTCAGAATAGTGATTATATGGGGAATTATGACTGGATGTGCACTCTGAAGCAGCTTTTCTGTACTAAAAGTGTTCCATAGTTACATGATCTGCATGAGGATTCAAGGGTCCATTCAATTGTGGCAAAATTTCAACTAATTTCACACTTCATATTTGTGCACTTTACATATCTATTAATTTAACAAAAATTCAAAAATATGTTATTTTTAAAGGGTAAGATACATAATACATAATTGATAGAATAGACAAATATATATGTAAAATTTTCAAAGGTAAACAGCAGCAGTATATTTTAAGGATCTCTCTAGATGATATAAATAAATTATATATATATATATATATAGAGAGAGAGAGAGAGAGAGAGAGAGCGAGAGAGGGGCAAATATAAGAGATAGAGATAAAGATAGAGATAGGGATAGGGAATGGGATAAGGTAGGGACAGGGATAGGGATAGGGAGAGAAAGAGATGCATATTGATGTATACCATCATTCTTGGTTCCACCACTGAAGAGTAGTTTTCCAGCAAGAAATATGATTAGGCCTTTGAAAATTGAAATTGTCATCTACCTTGTCACCAGATAACTGAGTTTAATAAATTTATGGTTTCTACTCTCATCGAATATATGTTTAATGTGTGTATACTTGTATGTATTATCTTCTGAATGAGGGACCCCATGTAGTACAGGCTTTCCCCACTAGGTAAGTGTTCTATTTAGGAACCATCTGCATTAGTGAACTGGCTGGTATTGTTGTGAGAGGCTATGTTCAGCTTCAGTAAAATTTTTTAAGAGATTCTTTCAACATGTTTGGCCATTTCATAATGGGTGACTTATATGAACAACATGCAGCATGAAAATGCACCTGCCCACACTGCGCTGAGTGCTCAGCAGTTTTTGACCCAAAACAGTATGACTCCCATGCTGCACCTTGTCTATTCACCCTATCTCACTCCAAGTGACATTTTTGTGTTTCCCCAGTTGAAAAAAGTCCTCAAATGGAAACACGTTGCTGATGTAGAAGAGGTGAACAAAAAAAACAACAACGGGTGAAAGCGCCAAAAGACAACCAAATCGACGAATTCAAAAGCTGTTTTGAGCAGTGGAAAAAGCATCTTGATAAGTGTATTGCATCAAATGGAGAGTATTTTGATGGTGACTGAAATTTAAATATGTAAGAATAAATACACCATTTTTTATAAATAAATTCCTGCTTTTGGGGAGATTCCCCTTCATATATGATGATGGAAGGAGACTTACTTTAGATGGTGAACAGCACAATATACAGTACAATACACAGTGCAATATTCATATGGTATAAAATAGAATGATATACTTGAAACTTTTATAAACTTATTAACTAATGTCATCCTAATAAATGTAATAAATTTAAAAATGATAAGAGCAAAAATAAATTTAAATAGAGAGTAGGAAAACAAAAGGACAAGTAAATCAAACTAAAATTTATTGTTTTTTTAATGATCAACCAAACTGAAAACTCTTAGGTAGACAAAGAAAAAGAGAACTCAATAATATCAGAAATGACAGAGGAGAGATTACAATTGAAATCACAGAAATAAAAAGCATTATAAAAGATTACTATGTGCAATTATATGTCAACAAATTTGATAACCTAGAGAAGTATAAATTCTAGAAATGTACAACCTGCCGAGACTGAATCATGAAAACAAAAAATCTGAACACGATGATGAATAAGGAGATTCAATCAGTAATACAAAACATCCCAATGCAGAAAAGCCCAGATGGCTTCACTGCTGTATCCTACCAAACATTTAAAGAATTAGTGCCAATCCTTCTCAAACTCTTCCAAAAAAACTGGAGTAGGAATCACTCCCAAACTCATTTTACAAGGCCATTCTTACCCAGATACCAAAGCCAGATAAGGACACCAGTATTCCTGGTGAATATAGATATAAAAATTCTCAACAAAATTTTAACAAACTAAATTTAATAGCACATTAGAAGGATCATGCACTATGATAAGTTGGGACTTATTTTAGGAATAGCAGGATGTTTCACACACAAATAAATGTGATGAATCATATTAACAGAGTGTTAAAATCATGATTATCTCAATAGATTCGGAAAAAGCATTTCACAAATTGAACTCTCATTTATGATGAAAACGTTGAACAAACTAGGTTTAGAAGTAAGTTAACTCAACATAATAAAGGCTTATATGAAAAGTTCACAGCTAACATACTTAATAGTGAAAAACTAAAAGCCTTTCTACAAACATCAGGATCAAGGCAACCAGGCCTACTCTTACTACTTCTACTCAACATGGTGCTGTTGTTCTAGTTCAAGAAATAAGAAAAGTAAAATAAATAAAAGACACACAAATTTAAAAAAAAGAAATAAAATTATCTCTGCTCACAGAAGATATAACTGTATATGTATAAAACCCTAAATATTATACATATACATTTAAAATATTATAAGTTCTAATAAATAAATTTTGCAAAGTAGCAGGATACAAAGTCAATGAACAAAACACAGTAGCATTTCCATACATTAATAATAAACAATGTGAAAGGAAAGTAGAAAAAAATTACATCTATAATAGAATTAAAGAGACTAAAATACTTAGGAATAAACTGAACTACAGTGATAAAAGATGTACACTAGGAGAGCTGATTCTGGGTGGTGAGCACATAATGCAATACACAGGGGATATAATGTAGATTTGTATAGCTGGAAACGATCTAATTGTTACCAATCAATGTCACCCCAACAAATTTAACAATAAAAAAAATATGTACACTGAAAACTAAAAAAACATTGCTGAAAGAAATTAAAGATGACACAAATAAATGACAAGACATTTATTTGGTATTCATGAATTGAAAGACTTTACATTGCTAAAATTATATGACCCAAAGTGATATATATATTCAAAGTATTCTTTATCAAAATCCCAATGAAATTTGTTAAAGAAATACAAAAAACAATTCTACAATTAATATGAAACCACAAGTCCTTAAATGGCCAAAACAATCTTAAGAAAGACGAACAAAGAATGAGGCATTACGTTTTCTGAATTCAAAACATTACAAAGCCATAATAATCAAAACTGTATGGTAATGACATAAAGACAGACATAAAACAAATAAGACAAAATAGAGAGCTTGGAAATTAACCCATGCATATACGGTCAAATTATCTTTAATGAGAGTACCAAGACTATACAATGTGGAAATGATAGTCTCCTTAACAAATGGCATAAGGAAAACTGGATACTCACATGCAAAAGAATAAAATTGGACACTTATTTTACATCATACACAAAAATAAATTCAGAATGGACTAAGACTTAAACGTAATACCTGAAACTACAACATTCCTAGAAGAAAACAAAGAGAAAAAGATTTATATCATTGATCCTGGCAATGATTTTCTATATATAACACCAAAAGCCCTGACAATAAAAGCAAACAAAGACAAGTGGTGATACAGCAAACTAAAAAACTTCTGCACAGCAAAGGAAAAAGTCAACAGTGAAAAGGCAACCTACAGAATGGGAGAAAATATTTGCAAACTATATATCCGAAATGTGATTTTGTAGAAACCCCAAAATATATAAGAAATTTCTACAATTTAACAACATATATGCATAAACAAATAGCCTGATTTAAAAACGGGCAAAAGATTTGAATAGACATTTCTTCAAAAAAGACATACAAACAGCCACCAGTTTTATAAAAAGATGCTCAAAATCATTAAAACAGAGAAATCAAAATCACAATAAAATATCACTTCAAACTAGTTAAGATGGCTATATTTAAAAAAAATAACAAGTGTTGCTGAAAAGGTGGAAAATTGGAACCCTTCTGCACTGTTGGTGAGAAAGTAAAATGGTTCAGCTGCTATGAAAAAAGGTTTGGAGGTTCCTCAAAAAATTAAAAATAGAACTACTATAAGATCCAACAATTCCACTTTGGGTACATACCCAAAAAACTGAAATCAGGATCTCAAAGTGATATTGGCTCTCACATGTTCAACTGCAGTATTGTTCATGATAGACAAGTCATAGAAACAATCTAAATGTCCATGAGCGGATGAACAGATAAATAAAAGATAGTGCATACATTCACTGAAATATTTTTAAGCTGTATAAAACAACATCATCCTGTTATATGCTACAACATGGATGAAATTTAAGGATCATAGGTGAAATTAGGTTATCAGAGATGGTCCAAGACTGCATAATTCCGCTTATTTGAGGCGTTGAAAGTACAGTAGTCAAATGCAGAGAAACAAAAAGTAGGATGGTGGTTGCCAGGGGCTAAAAGTGGGCAATGGGGAGCTGCTATGCAACAGGTACATGTTATCTAAGTCATTTAAAATGAAAAAAATTGGAGAGCTGCATTACAGCAATATCTAATTAAAGAAGATATACAGGTAGCCAACAGGTATATGAAAAGACACTCAACATCACCAATCATCAGAGAAATGCAAATCAAAACCACAGTGAGCTATGTTAGAATGGTGATCAAAAAGAAAATAAATAACAGGGGTTGCCAGGGCAGGCTGAGCACTCACCTTACAACCGTGAGGTTGGGAGATTGAATCCTGGCCCTGGCCATGCGAACGTATGTGCTGAATTGTGATGCAACCAGTAACCACTAGGAGGGCAGCAAAAGTTCTTGCCTCTCATGGGGGAGGCCTCCAGTTTGGTTCCCACCTGGTGCTGCCCCACATCCACCTGTGTGGAATGAAACCATATCACAACTAATGATGTACACCTGCAGAGACTCCTCTGGGCCCTTTCCACTTTCTCTCTCTCTCTCTCTCTCTCTCTCTCTCTCTCTCTCTCTCTCTCTCTCTCTC
>PVKE010046633.1:0-12195 GCA_004027555.1 Craseonycteris thonglongyai | reverse complement strand
CTGAGTAGTATTCCATTGTGTAAATGTACCACATCTTCTTTATCCAGTCATCTATCGAAGGGCATTTTGGTGGTTTCCATGTTCTGGCCACTGTGAACAGTGCTGCGATGAACATGCGGGTACAAACATCTTTAAAGATGAAGGTTTTCAGGTTTTTTGGGTAGATGCCCAGTAGAGGGATGGCTGGGTCATATGGTAGTTCCAGAATGGACCATTTTATACTTCCAATAACAAAGTGTAGTTGCTCCACATCATTGTCAATAGTTGGTATTGTCAATCTTTTTATTTTAGCCATTTTGATGGAAGTAATATCTCATTGTGTATGTGTGTATGTGTGTGTTTTCTCTTCTAACTAATGGTGATGAGCAATAGTCATTTGTATATTTTCCTTTGTGAGTGTCTAAATCTTTGGACAAATTTTTGTGTATGTGTTTATTGAGTTGTAGGAGTTCTTTAGATATAATTGACATAAGTCTTTTGTCATATATATGTATATAGGTATGTATATAAACATTACATATATTATACTATAAATATACAAATATTTTAACCAAGATTGTGACTTGATCATTTTCTTTTAAAGATGTATTCTTATTGTTTTTGACAGAGAGAGAGAGAGAGAGAGAGAGCGAGAGAGAGCGAGAGAGAGAGAGAGAGAGAGAGATACAGAGACAAAGAGAAGGGGGAGGGCCCAGAACAGTCTCCATAGTTGCACATCATTTGTTTTTCCACAGAGTTTCATTCCACAGGTGGGTGGGTCTGCACAGGGCAGGAACTGGGCCGGGGTCACACCTTGGTGAGAACTGAACTGGGGACACTCCCCATTTCAGCATATGGGTCCACATGGCCGGGACCGGGATTCAATCCTCGGTCCCCAGGGCTGCAAAATGAGCGCTTAACCCACTGAGCCATCCTGGCTTCCCCTGATCATTTTCTTTATGATGCATTTAAAAAAATTAATGAACCTTAATTTTTAGAGCAGTTTTAGGTTTATAGCAAAATTATTTCCATCACACACACACACACACACACACTCTGTTGACACCCTATACTATACAGTGACTTGATAATAAAAAAAATTTTTAAGTTCTATTTATATATTTTTTTTCTTCAGGTAGTACGTTCTGGATCCTAAGAAATCCTTGCCTATTCCAAAATTGACGTAGATACTTTATATTTTCTCTAGAATTTTTATTGGTTTAGATTTTTACTTTTAGGTCTATTTAATTTAATGATTATATAGGGTGAGAATTAGAGGTTGAGCTACAACTCACTTTATATAGATGTCTAATTGTTTTAGCATTATTTATAAAACAAGTTTCTTTATCCCATTGAATTGCTTTGGCACCTTTGTTGGAAACAATTGGCCACATAAGTCTAGGCCTAAGTCTGGACTTTTTAGTGTGTTTAATTAATTAGTCTATTATTATTATTATTTAAATTATTTTATTATTTTTGACAGAGAGAGAGAGAGAAACAGAGAGAGACAGAGAGAGAAGACGAGGGCCCAGAGCATTCTCCATAGTTATATGTCATTATTTTTTTGACATAGTTTCATTCTAAACAGGTGGGTGGGGCCACACAATGCAGGAACTGGGCCAGGGCTTCTGACATGGGAGGCACAGCCCCTCAAGCCAGAGGCCAAACTGGGGGCCTCCTACATGGAAGCTCACGCTGGTAGGAACTGAATTGGGGGCCCCCCACGTGGGAAGTACACCACAATTCAGCGTATGGGTTCACATGGTTCGGGGCCTGGACCAGGACTTGATCCTTGGACTCCAGGGATACAAAGTGAGCACTCAACCCACTGAGCCATCCCGGCTTCCCCTAATTAGTGTATTCTTAAATTAACATCTAAATCTCTTAATTTTTGTAAATTTATAAGCAGTCTTGAAATTAGGTATTAGGGTCCTCCAACTTTGACTTTATAAAACATTTTTGGCTATTTGATGTTCTTTATATTTTATTTTATTTATTTTTTATTGTTTTTGACAGAGAGAGGGAGAGAGAGAAAGAGAGAGAGACAGAGACAGAGAGAGAACTAAACTGGGGGAACTCCCCAGTTCAGCACATGGGTCCTCACAGGCCGGGGCCGGGATTCGATCCTTGGTCTCCGGCGCTGCAAAGCGAGCGCTTAACCCACTGAGCCATCCTGGCTTCCCCAGTTCTTTATATTTTAAATCTTTATATTCTCTATATATTAAAATCAATTAGTCAGTTTCTACAGAATGATTTGCTGTGATTTTGATTGGGAATGTGATCAATCTTTAGATCAATTTGGCAAGAATAACCTATTAACAAATTGACTCTCTCAATCCATAAATCTGATATTTTATTTTTTATTTAGGTCTATAATTTCTCTTAGTAATGTTTTGTAGTTCTCAGTAATATTGATCTTTGGTATATTTTGCCAAATTTATCTCTAAATATTTTTATGTTATGATGCTATTATAAATGGTACTGTTTCAAATTTTATTTTCCAATTGTTAATGATACTTATGTAGATTTACAATTGATTATTAATTGACCTTATATTCCTTGATCTATCTAAATTTACTTATTAGTTTAGTAATTTTTTGAAGATTCTTTTTTTTAAGATATTTATTTTATTGTTTTTGACAGAGACAGAGAGAGACAGAGACAGAGAGAGAAAGAAAGAAGGGGAAGGGCCCAGAGCAGTTTCCATAATTGAACGTCATCAGTTTTCAACATGGTTTTGTTCCACACAGATGGGTGGGGAGGCACAGGGCAGGAACTAATTTGGGGGCATCCAGCATGAGAGGCACTCCCCCTCGAGCCAGGGGCCAAACCAGGGGGCAAGAACCAAAACGGGGGCCTCCTGCATGGAGAGCACACTGCAGTTCAGCATATGGGTCCTCACAGGCTGGGGCTGGGATTCGATCCTTGGTCCCCAGGGCTGCAAAGCAAATGCTTAACCCACTGAGCCATCCCGGCTCCCCCCTTGAAGATTCTTTAGGATTTTCTATAGCAGTCATGTTGCCTGTGAATGAGGGTATCTTTTTCTCCAATGCTTTTGTTCTTTTATTTGGCTGTTGTCTTTAGTAGAAAGCTAAATATAAGTGGTGAGGCCCTTGCCTTATTGTCCATTTTAACCCCTTTGCTGTTGAGAAAAAAAAGTGCAGCTCTTTGCTGGGTTCATTTAATTTTACGTATACATGCTCTTTGAGGCTGAAACAAATTTGACTGGTTTTCTTCTCATTTTTTTAAAGATTTATTTTGTTATTTTTGACAGAGACAGAGCCAGACAGAGAGAAGGGGCAGGGCCCAGAGCAGTTCCATAGTTGTACGTCATAAGCTTTCAACATGGTTTTTTTCTACACAGGTGGGCAGGGACTGCGCAGGGCAGGAACTGAGCTGCCCCCAAACCCTGCACGGGAGTCATGTCCCCTTGAGCCAGGGGCCAAACCAGAGGGTGAGAACTGAACTGGGGACCTCCTGCATGGGCCTCAGTTAAACATATGGGTCCGCACAGGCTGGGGCCGGGATTTGATCCTTGGTCCCTGGGGCTGCAAAGCAAGCAATTAACTTGCTGTGCCATCCTGGCTTTCCTCTATTTTTTATTTCAAATCCTCCATATATTCTATAATTCTTTCATAAATGATTCCCTTACACAATACATTTCTCTATGAACTTGCCATGTTTCATATATACAAGTTTTTTAGACCTCAATTGTTCACTCTATTATGATAAGCACATTAGGGACAATATGGAGGGCTCATTATGATTTTAGTGCTTTTGCAGAAGAACTATGATGATAAAAACTTGCAGGGGAAAGTAGCTTAACAAACTATATTTTACAATTTCTAATTATATAAAGTTATAATAGGATTTATTGTAAAATTCCATAGAATATGATTAATTCCAGTCTGCACAGACCCAATAATTATTTTGGGATAGATTTAGTTGATTTCCTAACATGTAATTGGTTCAATATAGGTTCTGCTTGATTAAATTATTAATAGAGTCTAAAACAATTTGACCATATTTCAGAATAAGGAGATAGGTTGATTATATGTATTATAGATATCACAATCCATAGATCACTTAATTGAGATATAACTACTCTCGTGTTTCAGGCCATCCTAATAGTGAATTTGGGTTACTGATAGCTAGTCCCATTGAATGATGGATGCTCAGTAAACATGAATTGAATCCATTCCCAACAAAGAGACTGAACTCAGAAACATAAGAAAACAAGCAAACCAAGATGACCTTTAGAATCTTTGTATTAGGCTTTCTGGGGTTGCCGTAATACTATACCACAGACTGAGTGGGTTTTATAACAGAATGTTGCTTCTCACAGTTCTGGATGCTGGAAGTCCAAGATCAAGGTGTGAACAGATTTGGATTCTCCCAAGGCCTCTGTGGCTTGCAGCTCTCATGGTGTGCTCTCACATGACCTTTCCTCTGTGAACACACATCCTGTCTTTCTCTCTCTTATTATAAGGACATCAGATTAAATTAGATTAAAACCCCATATTTATGACCTCATTTAGTCAGTTACATTCTTACAGGCCCTATCTCCAAATATAATCACATGGAAGTTAGGACTTCTATATATGTATTTGGGGGACATAATATAGTTCATAACAATCTTCATGTTACAGTATGTTTAGATATGAGTGTACATTAAATAACTCACTAAAAACACTAAGCTGTAAAATTTCTGCTCTTAAGTTTTGTAAATAAGATTGAAGATATTTTTGTAGAGAGGGCATTGAAATCTTATGATCAGGTGATAAAGATTTGAGGACCAAATGAAGTAAAATAGAAAATATATAAACATGCTTTGAAATTTATAAAACTTAATAGAAACATAAGGTGTTGATCATTGTATTCATTAACATTTATGCCTCCGAAGCTCTCATTTATTTTCCTTTCTGGTGATATGTTCTTGAGGAAAGCTCTTACACCTTAGTATGGGTCTAAATGTACCTTTTTCTCCCTTAAAAATAATTTCTTTTTTTAAGATTTCTTTTATTGTATTTGACAGAGACAGAGAGAAATAGAAGCAGAGAGAGAGAGAGAGAGAGAGAGAAGGGGAGGGCCCAGAGCAGTCTCCATAGTTGTACATCATCAGTTTTTTCAACATGGTTTCGTTCCATACAGGTAGGTGGGGGATGCACAGGGCAGGAACTGGACTGGGGGCCTCCTGCATGGGAGGCACACCCCCTTGAGCCAGGGGCTCAACTGGGGGGCAAGAACCAAACTGGGCGCCTCCCACATGGGAAGCACTCCCCAGTTCAGCATATGGGTCCACATGGGCTGGGCCAGGATTTGATCCTTGGTCCCCAGGGCTGCAAAGCAAGCACTCAACCCAGTGAGCCATCCTGGCTTCCCCTAAAGACAATTTCTAAATCCAAATTACTAATTATAAACCTTTGCCATCTGTGATGGGCTTTAGAGGCAGGAAAACTTCTGAGTTTTATAAATTCATTTTGCCTATGGATATATTTAGGCCATATAATGAAGATTTTTCAGGATAGGATGTGTCCTAAAGCTCCAAGGAATGATGACTGAGAAAGAGAACCCAAGTTTATAGGGCCCTTACAATTACAATTAGAAAGGTATAGTCAGAAAATGTACTGCAAATATATGATGGGGTAAAGACAGTCTATTCAATAAATTGTGTTGAGAAAACTGGGATAGATACATGCAAAAGCATAAAACTAGGCCACCATCTTACACCATATACAAGAATAAACTCAAAATGAATTAAAGACTTACATGTAAGACCCCAAACCATAGAACTCCTAGAAAACAAAAGCAGTAACTCTCTGATATTGCTCTTATTAATATTTTTTCTGATATGTTGCCTTAGGCAAGAGAATCAAGCAAGCAAACAAACAAACAAACAAACAGGACTATAGTAAACTAAAAAGTTTTTGCACAGGAAAGGAAAGCATTAACAAAACTGAAAGACAACCTACTTAATGGGAGAAAATATTCACCAATGATACATTTTATAAGGGGTTAATTTTAAAAAAATAAAGAACTAGTACAACTTAATATCAACAAACAAACAAACAAACAAAACAACAAAAAAACAAAACTAACAATTCAAATAAAAAACGTACAGAGGACCTGAATAGACATTTCTCCAAAGAGATCATGCAGATGGCCAACAGACATATGAAAAGATGCTTCACATCATTAATCATCAGAGAAATGCAAATTAAGACCACAATGAGATATCACCTCACATCTGCCAGGGTAACCCTTATCAATAAATCAACAAGCAACAAATGTTGGCAAGGATGTGGAGAAAAGGGAACCCTTGTGCACTGTTGGTGGGATTGCAAATCGGTGCAGCCATTATGGGAAACAGCATGGAAGTTCCTGAAAAAATTAAAAGTAAAAATTCCTTATGACCCAGTAATTCCACTTCTGGGTATTTATCCAAAACACTACTTTGAAAAGATATGTGCACTCCTATGTTTATTGCAGCACTATTCACAATAGCCAAGTTACAGAAGCAACCCAAGTGGCCAACAATTGATGATTGGATAAAGAAGTGGTGCATATATACAACGGAATATTATAGGACCATAAAAAAAGATTGATGGTATCTTACCATTTGTGACAAAATGGATGGACCTGAAAGGTATTATGCTCAGTAAGATAAGACAGACAGAGAAAGACAAATACCATATGATCTCACTTATACATAAAATCTAAAGAACAAAATAGGTGAATAGACAAAATAGAAACAAACTCATAGATGCAGGAAACAAGCTGATGGTGCCAGGTGGGAAGGCGGTTGGTGTTCAGGGTGAAAAAGGTGAAGGGAATAAGAAGTGCAAATTGGTAGTTACAAAATAGTCATTGGGGTACAAAGTAAAGCATAGAGAATAAAGGGCTATCGGGGAAAAAAATCCATCCATAAAATGCCTTTATTTTTCATATTACATGGCTGGAGACTTTTCGGACAACCCTTATAGAGTCAATAATGTGGTAATAGCTATGTATACTGCCAGGTGGGTACTAGACTAGTCAGGGAGTGACTTTGTAAATTATATAAATGTCTAACCACTATGCTGTACATCTGAAATTAATATAAAGTCATATTGTATGTCAATTGTAATTGAAAAAATTTAAAAAGGGGTCAGAAAGGTGAAGGGGCATAAAGGGTTCAAATTCCCTGGTATAAAGCAAATAAGTCATGGGGATGTAACGTACAACACAGGGAATCCAGTCACTAATCGTGTGATAGTATAGTGTCAGATGGTTGCTGGACTTACCACAGTGATCACTTCTTTAGACAGTTGCATTACTACGGTATACACCTGAAACTAAAATAGTATTGAATATTAGCTATATTTTAGTAAAAACTCTTTTAAAAAGTACTGATAAGTTAGGCAAAAAAATGAGCAAAATGGCATGTAAATGTAGACACTTTGAATCTCACTTTTGAAAATAAATAACTCATGCCTGAATATTCCTTCAGCTCGATTTTAATCTTTTGCAAAGGTTACAGATCAGTTACCTGCAGTTACAATATGGTCAATAGTCATGTATATTTGTACTGCCCAGAGTTTGAAATTCCTTTGATTCCCCCCACCCCCCCACCCACACACAGACTTAAATATCTCTTATGGCTTGTCTTGAAAAATTGAGGATATCTGGCTATACCACAGGCTCCAACATCTGGAACTCAGTGGCAGTTACATCTTCAAAGGGTTACACTCTCTTGTTCATCACTTTCACAATACTCCTATTTCAATGATGCATGGTATCTACTGAGACCTAATAGCCAGTAGAATTTATAACCCCTTGATGTCTTAGTGATAAGGAATTGCCACATCGGAAGACAGACTGTTTTTTCTTTGAATCATTCTTCTGAGAGACACCCCATCCCCAAGTCTAAATGTTCCATTTCTTCATATCAAAGATAAGAGATTACTGGTAACTTTTCCCAGTGTGGCCTAACTATTGTAATATATTTCTTATTTGGGGGAATTTCTGGAAATGAAGTATGTTGTTCAGTGAGAAGTGATTGGGTCAGTTCCTTCTTAGAGCCAAGCACATTATTATTTGTTATTTGCACATAATAAGTTCTTGGAAATTTTGCCATTGTACAGAGTGTCTGACCTGGTTTGGTCCTTGCCAGTGTCACCATGGGGTGTCATGAAGTGCTCATTCTAGCCTTTCTCTCTAGATGTAGCTTTCACCATTGGGTGAGGGGTCTTCAGAGTCAATGAGACATGATTACCCAAAGCCCAAGCATCCTCTTATCTCCCCTATTTTAGACCATGCGCCCAGCTTCCCTTGCTCCAATGACTGAGGGCTGACTTCCTTGGCCTAAGCAGGTTTATTCTCTGGTTTGTTCTTTGAAGGCAGACTGAAGCCACCACTGTGAATACCTCTAGGAGACTATCCACTATGAATACTCCCTGAAGGGTGTCAAGGGTTAAATATTTGGGAGAGGGCTGTGGGCAAGTGCCCTGGGGTTTCCACACACATGATAAAGTGACGTGGGAAGTGGGACAAAAATGGAGGGAGGGCTGGTTGGGGCCAAGGTTCTCCAGTTGTGGTCTTTCTATGGACCCACAAATGTCAGCAGTTACCCAATCCTTGCCTACTTTTTCAACCTCCACTCCTGCCGTCCTGTCTCCACTACACTCTAGTTGCACAGGTGTTTTCCTTTCCCTCAACCCGATCAAACTTGCTGCTTTTGTACATTTTGTTTCCCTTGCTTAGGTTGTGGTTTCCCTAATTATTTCTGTAATTGGCTCCTTCTAGATATTCAAACCTGAGCCTAGAAATCACTTCCTTTCCTAGACCTTCCTCCCCACTCACAGTCATTTTCCTTCATTTGATCCTGTTTTCCTTACAGGACATTTTATAATCTGAAATCATCTTTTAAAGGTATTTGGCTATGTATTGTTCACCTCTTCCTACAATACTGGACTACAAACTCCATGAGAGCAGAGAATTTGCTCACCATGGTCTCCTCAGGATCTACTACAGAGAAGCATTCAATAACATTTGGTTAATAACTGACTCAGTCACTCAGAGAATGACTATTAGCTGACTCTGTGTGATAGAAAGACAACCACATATAAAGTTAAAAACAAATCTCATTGTTGGCTTTAACCAGCATAGGCTAAGTTAAGCAGCCGTAACCCTCTGGTTTAAAACATGATTTACTTCCCATTCATACTACATCACTGTTGTAGGTTAGCTGAGGGCTTGATCCTGTGTTGTTGTGATTGACTGACAGATTATTTTCTATCTGAAGCAACACTGATTGCCATGGGACAGGGAAAGAGGCAAGGTATCAAAGCATGAGCTGGCTCTTAAAACATCCACCTGGAATTAACACACAGAGGCTGTGCTCCAATTTTGTTGGTCAAAGCAAATCACAAGACTGTGACTCACTTAAAAAGGGAGTGCCTTGATGGGGAATGAGAAACATGTGGTGAACAGCTCCAATCATGACCACATGTCTACTGCACAGACTCATTCCCTCCACTTTTTATAGAATATAGAGAATATTATATTAATAAGATGTTTTGCTTAGCCTAGACACAGCTTCGGTTGTGGTACAAGTCAACATATCATTTGAAAGTGGTCATTAGTATTATAAAAATACACTTTTTAACAAAGCCGAATCTCACTAAAAGTAAAGGTTGTTTATCCACATATTTATTGTGCCATATTTTAGTGTAAAAAAGATTTTTACGTCTTTAAAATTGGTAATAACTTTGCATCTGATTCCTTTACTCTTTTAAATGTTATTGCTTCTGACATATCCACCGATATGTTTAAAATAAAATGACGGAAAATCAAGTGGGTTATTTTCCTGCATACATATGGTTCCATAATGAAATTATTCCTGCTGTGAAGAACAAGTTTGCATTTTGCATCTGGTCACAATTGTTGGGAACAGAGGGTCTATGCATCTTTAATGGAGTATATTTCTCAAACTCTTCTGACAAGTGCAGCAACTCTCATTCTCCCCTACGAGTAAGTCAGCAATCCTTGATTTCAAGCTTTCTTTAGGGACATGTGTGATAGATATATTTCACGCAGAAACAGCTTCCAGCAGGTTGCCTTTTCATGTATTGTCTCTTGCTTCTCCTTCTTCTGCCTCTTGCCTATCTCTTCCTACTTTCCAATTTTACAGGGTCTATTGGGGGGGGGGGAATTCAGCCATAAATACCTCTATTTTTTCATATTACATAGCTGGATGCTTGCCAGACACAGCTCTTGTATTGTTCAACAGAGTTTGTGTAAACAAATTGGGTTTATGCAAAAGATTTAGATAAATTCCATTAAAATTCACACACATTTTGCAGAAAGAAGAAAAAGAGTTAAATTAGCAATTCAAGTTTGCCTAAGTGAGATCTTTATTTTCCTATTTTTTTTTAATTTAAGAAAAATTTAATTATTTTAAAAGTTAATACAAGCCTTTGGACTCAGTAAAGAATTTCTTGGACAAAAGACCCTTGGTATTTTTGTGATTCATCAGAGAAGCATTTGGCTCTCCACGACAAGCTGCCAAATGGTTCCAAAAACAGATAAACTATTGTTTTGGGTCAAACTATTGTCCATGGGCCTATTTATATGTGTGACAGTCAGTAGAGCCCAAAACTATTTTTATTCTAAATAAAACTTGGAAAGACAGGCCATAGAGGGAGTTGTTATAAGATGTTTAAACAGAGCTAATTTCTCATAGCATTTCTAGTAAAATTGGCTGTCTGTGACAAATCAAGTATTTTTAAGTATGCTTTACATGTTTCTGTGGAAAACTTCCCCATCTCTATAGAAAAACAAGAAGGATGATTAATATCTATTGAACTTCCATAGGTGCTAATTGCCATACTATGTGCTTTACTTAATTTATCTGTAGTCCCTCTCTCAACAACCTGTGAGATACAGATTATTCTCATTTATCTTTTCTGTTTCGTTGAAGGATTAAGTGTATCACAGATCCTTATAGCAGAGAAAGCCAAAAGAGGCCCATTTTACAATTTTAGACTTAAGAAGGAGGAGACTGACCCTGGTGGAGTCTAAAGAACCAGACATCCATGCTTGTGTTATTGTTATTAAATCTTTCCCTCAAATATTAGATTAATCAAGGATTTCTGACATAATTCAAATTGCTTTATTATGCAAAAGTTTCATGTTGCACTTATAAAATTGTAGTCTGGTAGAGAAAAATATGTATTGTTTTACTATTGCATTCACTTGCTTTTATTGATAACACTTTAAATATTAAATTTAGAATATAAAAATGTTAAAAATATAATAAAGAAACAATATCAGTTTTGACCCTAACTTTTTCTTTAATAGTAAGGAAGAACTGATTTTACATATCGATGTATTTACTTCCAGTCAAGTTTCATGTATAATATTGATATTATGTATATTTTAGTTCTTACAGAAATATTGATTTATCATAAATACAGGTAATGCTCTCTTTTCTTCACTTAAAATTTTATAAGCATTTTTGTTTGACATTATTAATCAAAAATATAATTCTAATAGCTGTATGTTTTCTTTATACTGTAAATAGATAATACTAAATATAGCTATTTATTGTATCAAATATGATATTGTACATATGTGAGTGAGTGTGTGTAAGAGAGAGTTAGACAAAGGTGGTACATGCTCTCTATCCCTCTAGATTTTCTCAGTTTCATTCCTGCAACAAACCACATATTTTAATTTTCCATGAAGGTGTCATTCTGGAATCATAGTTTAGTATTATTTCTTCAGTGGTGATTAGTATGAGTCTACATTAAAAAAAAAAAAGCCACATGAATAACCTTGCTGCGTCCTCATTAAAATCATCATATCAAGGAATTATTTACCGTATGAATAAAGTTTCTGAAATATATTCTTATGAGATATTGGGAATGAATAAAGAGACTACTTCTCCTAAATAACAGATACTCGCTTTGACCAGCTACATTTGTTCAGCACGCCCTCCTTTTCCCCTAGGTGAATGGGAAGCAGACCTAAATTTAATGCTCAACTACACAAAATATTTGTAGCCTAGATCAACACTGTCCAGTATGGTATCCACTAACCACACATGCCTCTTTTAATTTCAATTCATTAAGATTAAATGAAACAAAAAATTTAGCTCTTTAGGCACATTAGCTACATTTCAATTGTTCAATACCCTCATGTCTCTATTGTCTATCATATTGAAAAGCACAGATA
>PVKE010046632.1:0-12196 GCA_004027555.1 Craseonycteris thonglongyai | reverse complement strand
AGAAGAGAAGAGAAGAGAAGAGAAGAGAAGAGAAGAGAAGAGAAGAGAAGAGAAGAGAAGAGAAGAGAAGAGAAAAGAAGAGAAGAGCAAGGCCTGCAGACCATCAGCTGCCCAGCCGTGGCTACTCTAGCTCCTCACACACACACATGGTTTCTATTAAAACCATTAAGAAGTACTTCAGAGCTGCATTAACCACACATTTCCTCAGTGAGCCACAAAATAAAGTGCTATTAATTCTCACCAATACTCATGAAATGACTGTCTTTTATTGCCTACGTCTAACCTCCTACCATAGTCTTGAGGTTTCCTATGCTTTCTGACCCATGGGCGAACCTCTACATCTTAGGGAGCATTCTGAGTGCTCATAAAAGCATTCACGGCTGCCTTCAGTTATAAAGCGTAATATGCTGTTCAGACAGAAATCATCTTGAGGTAATTATAAATAGTCTCTTTTAAAAAGGAAAGATCTGTAACGCCTACTTTTCCTTCCCTCTCCCTGAACTCCATGGTATGAGTACACATTCTTTTTGGAGAAATACATCGTTTTTGAATCTATTAATAATATATCACTCCAAATTTTCCTTCTCTCTCTCTCTCTCTCTCTTTCTCTCTCTCTGATTCACTTCCAAGTCTTGTTGAAAGCATTTTTTAAATGTTATTTAAAAAACACATTACCTTTTATATCTACTGTGACCACTCTCAAATTACAAGCCTCTGAAGTGTACCTGGCCTGTTGCCGGGTGAATTTATTACCATTAATAAATGAATCGCTGGTGTAAGAATGCAAATTTTATGTGGCCCATGTATAAATGAGCCTGTTAAGAATGACCAGATACACATTTTATGAGACTGCTAAATAATTATGTCATACAAGTATAGCTTGTGAATTCAGTATTAAAGACAGAAATGGATTTGAGTGATGTTAGAATGAGCATTTGTCAAAACATGTAGGTGAGTTAAAGACAAAAGAAAATGATCAGGCTTTAGGAAGAGAAATATGGAGACTTAAGCTTATCATAAGAACCTCTTACCCCAGTGGCCTCCAATGGACACTCCCCTATCATTACACTGTGGTATTATGAAAGCTCATTCGATTCATAAAACTGCTTTTGTATTTTCCACATTTTCAACTGTGAAGACAGGTATTGGAGGACAGACACCTAACGCTGTTGCTCTACAAGCAACAAAATTTGACATCGGAATTGAGCAAAACAGTATCAGGTACTGGGGACATGGTAGTTAAGAAGATAGATGGGATCTTGGAGCTCACATGCTAGGATGTGTGGGCACTTAAAAACTAATCATATAGTGGATTGTATTGTTATAACTTCTTTAAGTGATATGTGGTGTCTGTCAAGTGACACAACCAGAGTGCCTCAAAGTGACATTTCCATGTCAGGTGACTCATCTCATCAGAAGTCTGGATGTTAATTTAACGTCATTTCTCTAGACAGAGTATGAAGTAGCATCTTTGAATAATAAGGAAGGGCTCAGGTCAAATGGTCAAGAGCAGACTCTAGGGCATTCTGCAAAGCAAAGGACAATGGAGCTTCATCTTGGTCTGAACACAGTTTCAATACTTACTCTCCCTTCACAGAGCCATTACTAAATATTGTAGCATAATATCTCTCCAGTTAGTCAATCTGTTGATAAACAATAAGGGCCTGGGAGTGTTACTTTTGACATGAAATGTTTTAAAAATATTAGAAAAAACTGCCAAAGCTTATACACCAGATTTTACATAAACAGGTATCTATATAGGCTTTTGTTTTGCTTTGTTTTTTAACAAGTGGAAAGATCTGGCAATATTCCCGTATTATCTTCAATTGGCATGTTCACAGTAGCATTTAACTTCTCCCTAAAAATGGGCATGTGCCATCCACTTTACCACAGTCTCTTCCACTCCTGATGTTATGACATCTAGAGGTGAGGGAGGTGGACTCTAAGCCATATGTTTGGAGGCAGCTGCTTTGTAAATATCAAGCTTTAATTGCTTCACTGATTCAGACAGTCCAGACTTTTCAGTATTATGTCTCCCTTTATTCTTCCACTGATGCTGTATTATTACTTTTATTTTACTTACAACCTTTATTCATTAACCCATGCATTTGTACAGAAGTCCAACTATACCTTCAACTATTTATACATTTATTTATTCTACAGATCTTACCCTATTATTTTATACTAATTGGGAGTTAGGGGTGGGCAGATAGATGAGTGAGGCACCATCTCTGTCCTCAAGAACTCCATAATCTAAAAGAGAAATCTAGTATTGAGGAGAGTAGCAGGGGTTTAAAAAATTGTTAGCTGGAGAGCCACATATCAGACTATAAAAATCTCATCTTCTGCATTTTATAGGAGGACAAGGGTGAGATCTTTGTGTCATGTCCTCCCTCTCATATGTTCTCTCCCCTCCACAGCCCTTAAGGATGTAAGGCACATGATTTGGGCTAGGTGGAAAAGAACAGAATCTACATTTGAGAGTCAGACCCATGAACCTGGCTGTACAAACTTTTCAAAGGCGAGTACTTAATGATGGTGTCAAAAAGTATAAATATTTAAATGCTAAATGGCAATCAAGAAAAAAAAAAACCTTGCAGAGAAAATGTATCAGCAGAAAAATTAACCCAGCATAGAATGTTAGAGCCAGAAATGACACTTCACATTTTACAGGTGGGGAACTTAGGAGTGGGTAAGTGACATTTCTCCAGCCTTAAAAACAATTAGTAATAGCCAAACTCAATCTCAGATTTAAGAATCTCCAGATATTTATGCCTTTAAACATCAAAGAGCCATACAGACCACCTGATAGTCCCACACCCACCACCCCATCCTTTTCAAACTTCTAATGGTCAAGCAAAATCCATAGCAAAATTTTAATTATTTAATAAATTCAACCGATATTTATTGAGTTCCTTCTCTATACCAGGCACTGTTCTGGGTGGTGATACAGTATGAACCAAACAGCCAACATTCCTGCCTTCGAAAAGCTCACATTCCAATAATGATTTGAACCCAATCCAAGCAAAGAAGACACTAGACAGACTTTAGACCTGCCGCCCATTTACCTACTGGGACTATTGTAACTATCCCTTGAGACAATGGCCAAGAAAAATGCTTTGCAACATGAAAAGGTTCTACAAACTTTTGTTGCAAATTCTAACATGTCAATGATAGATTTGGCTCGTTTGGCCTGTCATCATTATCATAAAAAGAAACTATAGTCATAGATTCCATCCTCCTAGGAGCCACAAAATACGTCCATTGGCTTCACCTTAACCCAAACTGGATGCAAATCTGTTGAAAGAATGGTGACTCCACTGACTATATATTTAAATAAAAAAATAAATTAAAAAGCCAGCTGAGACCTGAATATCACATCTCAATTCCATCACCACAGAAATATCCAAACTGAATAATTTGTTCCCCAAAGAGCTCCACATTTTTCCAGTTCATTTTGTCTCTGTTGATGGAATATTTTTTGCACTGCTTTTACAACATTTCAAACCAGAAAATAAAAATGTACATGCAACTCACATTACCATAAGTGCCCCTGGCCTGGCCTTTAGGGTTTACCTTCAGGACATCAGGATAATGTCATCATTAAGTTGACTTTCTCCAGTTAACATCTATTTTTCTGTTATGAGCCAAGTTAAAATCCTTCTGTGAGCTGTTGCCTCTCCACTTTCTATTCCCATCTATAAGACTGTTTTTGTCTTCCATCCAGCTAAAAATGATGTGTAATTAACTCACCCAGAGGCCACATCTAATTTTCTGCAAAAAGTCTGCAAGGAATCTCCACTTTCCCTACTTTTCTGCAAAAACATCTCTACAACCATACTTGACGTTTCTTCAGAGTGGGGTACTTTTCACAGGGACAAGTGCCCAAAATTCTACCTGCAAATTAACCAAAATGAAGGAAGCAAAGAAAACAGCTTCTTGTTCTTTGGGTTTCAGCTTTCATTCCCAAAGGGTTTCTTAGGTTTCCATAACTTTCAATAATGCATGAAACAGTGATAACAATAATATCCACTGTGTGCTTCGTTATTTTATGTCCATATTCACTTAGAATGTGACCTGCAGGATGTTATCTGTATTTGCACTACTGTGTCCCCATTCCACGATATAGTTCTTACCACACTAAATGCATTTTGTAAGTATTGGTTGAATTAAAACAATAAATTAGAAAATGTATCATTTGGACCATAAACTCCCTGTCCGGGTTTACCCAGAATATGTAGTCTTCATCAACAGAATAAAAAAGCTTTCTGATCTGTTCTATCACTGTTTTATTGAATTCCTAGCCCATTTTCCATTGAGATTTGGTCTCAGCTCCAACTATTTGCTGCTACTACAGCAGCACAACATTCTTGGTTTCTCAGTTCGTCTCTGCCTCACCCTGTTTTGTCTCTTATGTATCCTTCTAATCAAATACAGAGAGCATGAAATATGATACGTGATCACATTAGCACAGCTTTATTTTGATGTATTTTTGTCAAGCCTGTACAGACAAGTAGAAGGAGAACAGAAACAGAAGCTGGGAAAATACCTCCAGAAATTATGTCAACAAATAACTTCAGAGTTTGCCTTCCTATTAGTTTGAAACCTTTTAAGCAAAGTAGCTGCTCTTTTGTTTATAGGTCGAAGCCTAAACCTGAATTAGGGAGTGAAAAGGCAAAGCAAATCCCTAATAGAACATTTTTCATTCTATGGTCTCAGAGATTAGATTTCTTTCCATTTTTTTGCTTAAAACAACAGAGGTTCATGACTCCTTGTCTTCTCAAATCATACCCAGAGGTGGGCAATAAGGCCCCAGTTAGTAGTTAATAAATCTCCAGTAATGTATCGACCACTCTTCATGCTTTTTTCCTATTGTTCTTAAAACATAAGAACTGTCTCATTATGTTCAGAAAAAAAGGACAAGTTTCCAGACTTAAATGCCAACCAAGGAAAGAAATCCCTGGGAAGCTAATAATGAAACAAAGGTGGTTTTCTTCAGCAGAACTGTGTGTGCTAAATTGCACTTTTATGTGATTTTTAGGGCAATTTGCCACTTTCTTGGCACCATTTCATCACATTCCTTCAGCAACAAGAAAAAGAAGGGCCACAATGACCTATATATTATTGCTTAACAATGTGTGGGGCCTTTCTCTCCGAGCATATGAGTCTGATTTAATAAGAGGTATTGTATTTTCTTATCTAAGTTAGAGAAACTTGAGGGCCAATTCTCATCCCCACCCCCCCTAAATTATACCGATCCTCCCAGTGTGTACATCAGAGAAGTTTCATCTATAAATATTGTGAATGGCAATGTTCCCGTTTTATTCATTATATATCATGATTTATATATCACTTTTACATAGATGCCTTAATTTCCAGAAGATTCAACTCATAGAGCATCCATCAGATTTCCTCATCACAAAAAATAAGGAAACTGAAGCCTAGAGATGTAATATGACTTCTCTTCACCTATGTAGACCACCAATATTAAAAGATTAAATGGCTATTAAGGTAGATTATGCTTCAAAGTGGGGAGGACAGTTAATAGCTGAGGGAAATTGGACAGGTTTGTAAACAATTTGGGTCTCATTTTTCTCGTGTCTAAACAGGAAAATATCTACTTTGCCAGTTTGTGCCTTGGCATCCCTTGGGATTTGAAAATGAAAATCTCCCCCTGCCTGTAATGCGATTCCTTGCTTTCCCAGTGAAGTACAACCCTTTCCTGTCTGTGTCACATTTCATATCTTTTCCACAAGGCTTCCATGACCTTCCGACTAAGTTAGGTCCATCCACAGGCACTCAGGACACTATTCTTCACCATAATTTAATCACAAAGGTGATTAAATCATGGAGGTGGAGGAGGGATTTACTAGGCAATGCCTTTCTGTTTGACTACAGCATAAGGTCCACGGAGGCAGCAAACCTGTCCACATTTCTGCTTCTCTTGCGTGCTGTCTTGCCTAGCCCATAATAGGTGCTTCATAAGTATGCGCTAAATGAATACCACAGTACACACATATTTTAAAAATGAAAGTCAGTATTTGTGTTTTTTTCTCATCTCTTCTGGTTGTTGAGCCAAATGACACACACTTAGCTCTTTTCACCTCTCCTATATCAAGTCCCTCCTCTTTGTTCATGGTTTCTGTGTAGTGATAGCAGCTTTCCAGTGTCTGACGTTTTCTCTCGTTTAAGTGTGAACAAAACAATCAAGGCAAAGTCACTTGTGTTTAGCTCTTTTGGCAAAACAAACTTCCCTCCTCCCTCTTCCCCCACCCTGCATTTGCCCTGAATTTGACTTCACCACCGTCTACATTAGAACAGCAGCTAAACCTTCTTTGAAACTTTATTCACCATAGCCAACAGGGAAAAAAAAAAAAAAGAGCTGGTGAAATTCCTTTAAAATGCGCTTTAATCTAGCTGGAATGCCATAAATTGCTTCCAGATGTGCACGATACAAAAGTCAATCAAAGCTATTTATACTGACACTCTACAGTCCAAACAATCTGAAGCCAAATGCCATGTCTCCGCTTCAACGAAGCTATAAATGTCAGTTTTGTTGAATTTGGAGAGGTGTTGAAGAGTTCATGCAAGTTTGAGTTCTTGATTCTTTTAGAGCCAGCAGCAATTTTGAAAGAAGGAAATAAAATCATGACACACAAAAACTTTTGTAAATCCCCATTTTCACGGAGCATACCTGACACCTCTCATATTTGACCTTGAAAGTGCCACAAGTTTGAAGACAATACTCATTTTTATAAGACAGAAGAATGCAGCTCTTGGACAAGATACCAAAGAAGTCCAAAGAATTTGGCAGATCTCCCCCAAACCCCACCCTGAACACAGACACACGCATTGGGAATCAGTTTGCTGCATGACTTGTAGTGACACCTTTCTGACGTGCTAGCGATCCCCACGCTCTGCAGAGCAGCCCTCCACACAGACATGTCATGCTGTTGGCCCCACATGCAAGCAATGCTGTGAGCATGAGGTCCAGGAGTCTGAATGTGGGGTTTTGTCAATTAGAAATATTTGCTGTCCCTCTCCACTAGCATGTAACCTCCAGATTTGTGTTTCTTATTCACCATCACATTCACGGTGCTTGGCACACAGGAAGCCCCTAATAAATAATGACAGAATATTTAAAGTAAAAGATGACCTAAAGGTCTAGTTGTTTCTTTCCAGGGATGTAGGTGCATTCAAAATAGAAACTCCAGGTAATTACAGAGTAAAATGGAGACAGCTTGGGCTTTGGGGCTGTAGACGCACACCTTGACTTCTACCTTGTGAACGGATAAGAGGTGCGACTTGGGACGTGTTTCATAATGCTTTTGGACCTCAGTTCTCTCTACAATATAGAAAACTAATAATGTCTGTCTTGTGTAACTGCTACAACGACGCTGTTCCTACTTCATAGTACTAGCCTTTGGTGTTCCTTCTTTCTTTTTGCCCCATGGCTGGCATGTCACGTGTTTGAGAAACAAAAGGAGCCAGAAACAACTCAAATTTGGAACCAGAAATAATAAGGAATTTAAAAATAAACATTAGTCAATTTTCATCCACAGACTGGCAAAGCCCTTAGGTTGAACTCTATAAATTTTCCAATATTTGCAAACAGCAGTTTCACATGGTTGCACGTACTGTTAGGATCATGTGAAGGACGGTGTTACAACTTCCATTGCCCTTGTGGCTGTTCACCATCCAGTTACTGAATTTATAAGCACCTTGGGTGCTGCAGCCACTGAGGCACACAGGCTCTGGGCACAGACCAATTGTTCACAAACTACAGCCTCTGGTGCAGTGGTGACTAAACTTTTGGCTTCCCTCGGCCACATTGGAATAAGAACTGTCTTGGACCACACATACAATACATGAACACTAATGATAGCTGATGAGCTAAAAAAAAAAATCACACACACAAAAAAACTCATGGTTTAAGAAAAACAAATGTGTGTTGAGCTGCATTCAAAGCTGTTGGACAAGTTTGCATTAGGCCAAATCCAGCCACTGCCTGTTTTGGTAAACACAATTTTATTAGAACATAGCCACATGTGTGTCCTTATGTGTTGTGTGTATAGCTATGTTGATGCTATAAGGGCACAACTGAGTCCTTGCAACAGAAACCGTAGGACCCACAAAGTAAAAATTCAATTATTTACTATTTGGCCCTTTTCAGAAAAAAAACCTGCTGGCCCGCTTATAAATGTAGGCTTTCAAGTTAGATTCTGTTTTCCTGAACCAAAGGGCATCACTTCCTTTGATTTCACTCAGGAGAGGTCCTTCATGCCCTTCATCTCAGTTTTTCATCCACAAAATGGAAACAATAGCTACTTTGTAAGATGGAGAAAATTTGATAAAAATAAATTAGGTGTAAAAGTACTTAGCACATAGCCTGATACATGATAAAGGTTAAGTAAGTTGCAGAAGCATTATTAGTATCAACTATCACTATTTCTTTACTTTTAAGACATTACGTCACATGTGGAATGATAAATGGCAAAGGATGTGCAGCTGTATGTCAAGGGACAATTTAGAGTGGGGGCCGTGGCGATTAGGAGAGTACTTGGTCTAAGGGCGGCAGCCGCCACCGAACTCCAGCCACAGTTGTCATGTGGGAATGCCAGACCAGTGTTTCCATATCTTCTGGATTTTTCAAGAAACACTGGAGACTTGGATCCTTATGCACAATCTCCCATTTTTACATGCTGGTAACTGATTTACAATGCATAAAATCACCCTGTGAGCCAAAAACAATATAAATGTATATAGTCTTGTTCTTGTCTTGTCTATTGATGTTCAGCTGGGTAAAGGAATGGAAGGAGGAAAGGGGAAGGACTTTCTGTACCTGGCATGGAAGATGGCAAATGTTTGCATTGGAGTTGACCCAGAAACATTTATTCAGCCATTAAAACAAAACAAAACAAAACAAAATAAGAACAATAAAAAAAACAACAACACCTGTTTTGATGAAGATTTTTCTCTTTGCACATCTATTTTTGTGATAGTAAACCAAAACTTGTATCCATCTTCTCCTGCCTAGAGAAACCACTGTCCATACATGTTTTCATTTACCCATACCCCTTCAAGCATTTTTTATGCATCTACTCCATGAAAGACACTGCATTTTAAAGCTACATTTCAAAATACCCTCCAAATCACAATGCTTTTGTCCTTCTGATACACAACCAAGGGACCTGAGCTATTTCCAAGCTGCCCACCCTTGGGCCCCATGGTGAGCAAGGGAAGAGAGGCTCCACACCCCCTCAGAGGGGCACATGTTCTGCTGAGGGTGACTGTCTCTCCTTGCCTCAGCAGAACTTGAAGTCTATAAAAATGAGTAATCTAGAGACATAGATTTAGCAACATTTAAATTGTCTACTCTTCACTTCCTTATAAGGTCTGGGAGAGACAGACCTTCCCATACCTTTATTGAACATACGTAAGTTTTTCAGTAATATAAGGTATAAAGCTTAAGCAAACAAATACCTATTGTGGTATTTTGTATTGAACCAACTTGGTTAGGCTGAGATTTATTTCCCAGAACCCCCTTCTTTGTATGGGTTCACGTTATCATTGGTCAAGAATAATTTCACTGAGATTTGGAGGGTAGGAACAAAGCAGCAGCATCCCTTTGTGAAGTTTTTGTGTTTAGATGTGGCTCTGACTTATCTTTACTCTCCTCCTTGTCTAGGTTTTCTTGACTGTTGATCTGGTTGCCCAACAATGTCCTCAGGCTCCTTACAGACTCCTGGCAGTGGATCCATAAAGTGGCAGCTGCCATGGCTTCCCTTAGCCTCCTACATAACCTTTCTTTGCAGACCCATTTTGGGGACTGCAGATGATTGTGTCTTAAATTTACTGATTGGTATCTTCTCTGATTCACCATCTCTCCCTTTCAGACTTGTACTCCCCTGCTCTCCCACAATGGAATAAGATCTAATTTCGATGATAAATCCCTTATCCCAAGACTCATACTGGGCTCTGCTTCCCTCACTGAACCCTGATTGATACAGTTCTCTTTTCTAATAGTAAGTGACTGCCACTTTGTCTCTACCCCACTGCCTACAAGTTTCTGGGGGGAAGGCAGAGCTCCCTTGCTCCTCCTTAAGGCTCCTGAGCCTCATAATGGTATCCACTCAATAATGATTGATAAAAAAAGAAATAAAAACATTAAGATGATCTGTACTATTGAAGCATCTCTCTACTTTAAAAACAAAAGCACAGATTTTATTAGCAGCAAGAACCTAGGTGATTGCCTAGCAACCAGAAGACATTTAATAATAATGCTGAGTAAATGAGTTGAAGGAATGACTTAAGCTAATGCGTGATGAATGTCTTTTCAATTCAGCTTGAAAGGTCTCTTTTAGTATATCTTGGGTTGCAAAATTCTGCATTCATGGCATGAGGTAACATTCTATGATTGACAATTGAGTTGTTTTCTTTCATATGATTGAAAATGCATCAAATATAAAAATATAATAATAATAGTAAAAAGAAAATAATGCACCTATAACATATCCTTGCAATTTCATCTTTGTGAAATTTTGTGTAGGATAAATTCTCAGAATTAAAATTGCTAGAACAAAGGATGAGTTCATTTGTAATTCCTGCTGCTGGTACCCCGTCTCCCTGCCTTCTGCTGAAACACCTCCATCTATGCTCTACCAATACTTTCCCCCACAGTGAATAAAAGTGTCTGTTTTTCACATATCCTGACCAATGCTTATACCTCATCACACTTTTCTACCTCTGCCAATGTGATAGGGGATTAATGGCATATCAATGTTGTTTAAAGTGAACATTGCTTTCGAATACTTAATAATGCCTGAAGTTCTCACCTTAGCTTCACTTCAGGTCCACATGATCAATCAATAAACCAGTCTCATCCTGGGGTGGGACTGACTTTATAAACCAACAAGGGATACTTAGCATTTATGTAGCACTTCAACTAATGACTGGAACTGTCTTTGAGGGGAAAAAAGAAGTGCTGCTACTAATTATCATAGCCCATAGGGACATTAGCTTTTATTGTCTTTGTTTTACCATTCTTGTGGTAAGCAGACAGTGTGGAAAGGCAGACTCCATAACACAGACCATGGGTTAATTAAGATGAATATGACAGTTCACTGATTGTGGATGTCTTTTACAATGCAATCTCAATGGTGGCTATTGTTGCTAACATTGGCTAGTGTTAGCAGAGAAAAACAATTAGCAAATTTGTGAATTATGGGCCCACTCAAAGTTTTTTGGGGGAATGAAAATCATTTTAGTTTAATTGGTACTCTGCCTTGACTACATACAACCTGGCTAGAAGGTGGGTATGGATGTTTTTGTTTTTGTTTTTTTGGGAAAAAAAAAAACATACTTTCTAATGACTATAACCAGGACAAAATCTCTCAGAAATAATAAATTATTAGTTATAACAATAGAATGTTAAAAAAAAGTCAAATTTATTAATTTTTTGTTATTTTTTTTTCTTATGTGATTCTATTCAGGCCAACCTTAGGTTTTCAGTTTATTTTTACTGTATTTTTTTATTTTATTTTTTTAGCACTACTGATATTAATCCCCTAAAACTAGAATAAGAACTTGAAACAAGTATATAATGGCATGGAATTATTTATTATACAACTGCCCTTTTAGTTCTTACTTCACACAGTAGTAAAAAATATAAAAGGTTAATATTCTCAGGTGTGACTAATGAAAACAAATATGTACAGGGGCATTTCCCTCATAAGTAGGCTGAACAGTTATACCATTTTAAAAAGGACAGAAAACAACAGTCCTGTCCCATTTCGAATGGTACATATAATCAGCCTAGTCTCACTGAACTAAATCCAAGATGTCAGTAGGCTGACCAGACATAGTGTCTGAAATAGGACAGTATTGTTGTTTTCTGTCCTATTTAAAATGGGACATCTGGGGAAGTCAGGACTGCTCAGTGGGTTAAGCGCTCACTTCGCAGCCCTGGGGACTGAGGATCGAATCCCAGCCCCAGCTGGTGCGGACCCATATGCTGAACTGGGGAGTTCCCCCAGTTCAGTTCTCACTGGGGTGAGACCCCGGCCCAGTTCCTGCCCTATGCAGCCCCTCACCCACCTGTGGTATGAAACTATGTGGAAAAACCAATGATGTGCAACTATGGAGACTGTTCTGGGCCCTCCCCATTCTCTCTGTTTCTGTCTCTGTATCTCTCTCT
>PVKE010046631.1:0-12191 GCA_004027555.1 Craseonycteris thonglongyai | reverse complement strand
TTCACAGTGGCCAGAACATGGAAACAACCAAAATGCCCTTCGATAGATGACTGGATCAAGAAGATGTGGTACATTTACACAATGGAATACTACTCAGCGATAAGAAATGATGAAATACAGTCATTTGTGACAACATGGATGGACCTAGAGACCATCTTATTAAGCGAAATAAGTCAGACTGAAAGAATCTGGAAAAATACGACCTCACTTATAGGTTGAATATAAAACTGAAAGTTACAAAGACACAGAGACCTATGGACACACTCAATAACTTGGTGATTGCCTGAGGGAAGGGGAGGAGGGGGGAGGGAGAGAGGGAGGGGAGGTCTGAGAGGGCACCAGCATTATGGACACACTCTATGGTTTGGTGTTTACCTGGAGAGGAGAGAGGAGGGGTGAGGGAGAGTTGTGAGGGCCGGGGGGAGTGGGCACCAGATATATGGGGTTGGAGGGGGACCTGAATCTGGGAGCTGGGCACATAATGCAATGCATGGGTGATGTGATGTGGAGTTGTACATCGGGAAACTATCTAATTGTTACCAAAAAGAAAAAACAACAACCACCAAAAAAGATAACAGAAAAAAAAAAATAAAGGAAAAGGAACCTCTGCATATATGAAGTTGTCTTTCATATAAAGTTCATGGTAACCACTGAAAAAGAATCTAAAACTTTAACACATAACAATAAAAGAAGACAAAACAGAAAAAAAGTCATAAACACCATCAAATTGAAATAACCAATGGGAATGAAGAAGCAAAGAAGCCATTAAAAAAGAGCTACCAGAAAACAAAAGATGGAATGGCTTTAGAAAATCCTCATATATCAATCATCACCTTAAATGTAAATGGACTGAACTCACCAATAAAGATACAGAGTAGCAAACTGGATCAAACAATAAAAACCAACCTTATGCTGCCTACAGGAGACACACCTCAGCCACAAGGACAAACACAGACTCAAAGTGAAAGGGTGAAAAAAAATACTCCAAGCAAATGGCATCCAGAGAAAAGTGGGTGTAGCCATACTTATATCTGATGAAGCAGACTGCAGGATCAAAAAGATAACAAGAGACAAAGATGGACATTTCATAATGATAAAGGGGACTTAACAACAAGAAGATGTTACACTTATTAATATATATGCCCCCCAAAAAAGAAGCTCCAAAATTTACAAAGCAGCTACTAACAGATCTAAAAGGAGAAACTGAAAAAAACACAATTATAGTAGAGGACTTAAACACCCCACTAACAGCTATGGATAGATCATCCGAACAGAAAATAAATAAGGAAATACCAGCTTTAGATGATACATTACAGGAATTGGACATTGTTGACATTTACAGGATATTTCATCCTACAATACAGGATTATACATTCTTTTCTGGTGCATATGGAACATTCTCAAGGATAGATCACATGCTAGACACAAAGCTAGTGTCAAAAAATTTAAGAAGATTGAAATCATACTAACTGTACTCTCTGATCACAAAGCTTCAAAATTAGAGATAAACTACAAAAAGAAAGCAGGAAAAAACACATACACATGGAGATTAAACAACATCTTATTAAAAAATGACTGGATAGAGAAAAAAATAAGGGATGATATTTAAAACTACATAGAATCAAATGACAATGAAAATACAACATACCAAAATTACTGGGATGCAGCAGAAGCAGTAATAAGAGGGAAATTTATATCACTACAGGCCTTTTTCAAGAAACAAGAACAATCACAAGTAAACAACATAATATCATATCTTCAAGAACTAGATAAAGAATAATAAAAAATACCCAAAGACAGCAGAAGAAAGGAAATAATAAAAATTAAAACAGAACTAAATAAAATACAGAATAGCAAAACAATTTAAAAAATTAATGCAACAAAGAGCTGGTTCTCTGAAAAAAATTAATAAAATTGGCAAACCCCTGGCTAGGGAAAAAGAGAAAACATACAAATAATCATAATTAGAAATGAAAGAGGGGAAATTTCAACTGATACCACAGAAATACAAAGGATTATACAAGAATACTATGAAGGAGTATATGCCACCAAATTTGGTAACTGAGCAGAAATGGACAAGTTTTTAGAAACTTAGAGTCTACCTAGACTGAATAAAAAGAATTGGATAACGTAAACATACCAATCAACGGTAAGGAAATAGAAACAATCATCCAAAACCTCCCCAAAAGCAAGAGTCCAGGACCAGATGGTCTCATTAACGAGTTTTACCAGGCATTCAAAGAGGAACTAATAACTATCATCCTCAAACTTTTCCACAAAATTCAAGAAGAAGCAATACTTCCCAACTCATTGTATGAGATCAACATTACCCTAATACCAAAGCCTGGCAAGGACATCACAAAAAAGGAAAACTACTGACCAATATCTCTGATGAACACTGATGCAAAAATCCTAAACAATATACTAGCAAATAGAATACAATGTGTTAAAAAAAAATTATACATCATGATCAAGTGGGATTCATCCCAGGGGCACAAAGATGGCTCAACATATGTAAATCGATCAATGTGATACACCACATAAACAAAATTAAAGATAAACACCATATGATTATATCAACTGATGCAGAAAAGGCATTTGACAAAATACAACATGTATTTATGATCAAAACACTTAACAAAATGGATATAGAAGGAAAGTGCTTCAACATAATAAAGGCCAAATATGGCAAACCCTCAGTGAATGTCATACGGAACGGGGAAAAACTGGAACCTTTTCTTCTAAAATCAGGAACAAGACAGGGATATCCATTGTCACCACTACTATTCAGTGGAAGTTCTAGCCAGAGCCATTAAGCAGAAAAAAGAAATAAAAGGCATCCAAATTGGGAATGAAGAAGTTAAACTGTCACTTTTTGCAGATATGATCCTTTATATAGAAAACCCTAAAGACTCCACCAGAAAACTGTTAGAAATAATAACTGAATAAAGTTGCAGGATACAAAATCAACGTACAAAAATCTACAGCATTTTTATATGCAAACAATGACACTTCAGAAAAAGAAACAAGAGAAACAATACCTTTTGCAATCAAAACAAAAAAAATAAGATACCTAGGAATAAATTTAACAAAGAACATGAAGGACTTATACACAGAAAAGTATGACACTATTAAAAGAAATTAAAGATGATACAAAGAAATGGAAAGATATTCCAAGTTCATGAATTGGAAGAATAAACATAGCTAAAATGGCCATATTACCCAAAGCAATACACAGATTTAATGCAATTCCAATAAAAATCCTACAGACATTCTTTTGAGAAATAGATAAAAAAATGATCAGATTCACATGGAACAACAAGAGACCCTAAATTGCTAAAGCAATCCTCCAAAAAAAGAATAAGACTGGAGGCATCATGCTCCCAGACTTCAGCCTATATTACAAAGTGTCAACAATCTAAACATCTTGGTATTGGAAGAAAAATAGATATACAGACCAATGGAACAGAATTGAAAACCCAGAAATAAACCCACAAACATCTGGCCAGATAATCTTTGACAAAGGAACAAAAAAATATACAATGGAGAAAAGAAAGCCTCGTCAGTAAATGGTGCTGGGAAAAATGGAAAACCACATGCAAAAGAATGAATTTGGACTGTGAACTCTCATCATATATCAAAATTAACCCATAGTGGATTAAGGACCTCTACATAAGACCAGAAACAATTAAGTGCATAGAAGAAAGTACCAGTACTAAACTTATAGACCTCGGGTTCAGAGAGCACTTTATAAACTTGACCCCAAAGGCAAGGGAAGTAAAAGCAAACATAAACAAATGGGATTATATCAAACCAAAAAGCTTCTATACAGCAAAGGACACCATCAACAAAGTAAAAAGGAAACCAACCGAATGGGAGAATATATTTGCAAACAATGCCCCTGACCAGGGGCTAATATATAAAACATATAAAGAACTCATACAACTCAACAACAACAAAAAACAAACGGTCCAATTAAAAAATGGGCAGAAGACCTAAATAGACATTTCTCCCCCAAAGACATACAAATAGCCAACAGACACAAGAAAAAATATTCCACATCACTAGCAATTAGGGAGATGCAAATAAAAACCACAATGAGATACCACCCGACACCTGTTTGAATGGCTATAATCAACAAGACAAGGGGTAACAAGTGCTGGAGAGGCTGTGGAGGAAAAGGAACCCTCATACACTGCTGGTGGGAATGTAAATTGGTACAACCACTATGGAAGGAGATTCCTCAAAAAATTGGAAATGAAATTGCCATATGATCCAGCAACCCCTCTTCTGGGTATCTACCCAAAAAACCTGAAAACCTTAATCCACAAAGATATATGTACCCCAATGTTCATCGCAGCACTGTTCACAGTGGCCAAGTCGTGGAAACAACCAAAGTGTCCTTCAATAGATGACTGGATAAAGAAGTTGTGGTGCATTTACACAATGAAATATTACTCATCAATAAGAGAAGATGAAATACAGCAATTTGTGAGAATATGGATGAATCTTGAAAATATCTTATTAAGCGAAATAAGTCAGACTGAAGGAATCAAGAAACATACGACCTCACACATAGGTGAAATATAAAACTGAAAATAACAAAGAAACAAACACTCATGGACACAGTCAGTGGTTTGGTGGTTGCCTGGGAGTGGGGATGGGGAGGTTATGGGGGAGGGCTGGGGGGGCATGGGGAGGAGACATTAAATGTAAAAATGAATAAATAAATAAATAAATGATAGAATGAATGTAAAGAGGGTTGGAACATTCAATCCTTATACCAATTCCAGATCCAAGGCTCCACAAACAGTCATTAAAGCAATTCAATGATATACAAAAGTAGGTGGAACAAAAGGGACATTTATATATATTGATATATCATACACATATGGATATGTATTTATAAATCATACACAGAAAGTTTACTATAAACATACATGAAATAGGTCACCCTCATTAAAATAGATGTGAGACACAGCTGCTGAAATAAAATCCCTATTATAACATGACATTAGAAGAATCATAAAATGAACACAAGAAACCAAGGCACCATCGTAATGATGTTTCAATATCAAGCGAAAAAATAAGACAACATTAACAGTCAGTCCTTAAGCTTTTCCAAGTCTACACAGGGAGACAACAGAAAAGTTTGCAAATTGTCTGCTTAATGCCCCTTTATGTTTGTTGGATTACTAAGTCTGCATACATAAGAATTTGTCCTAATGTATCTCAAAGCAAAAGAAAATTATAATTGGCTTTTACACAAGGCCAAGAATTTCTATCTTAGGAAAGTACCGTAAAAATAAAAAATAAAATTCAGAACATCCCCCAATGGCGTTCTAGTGATTCCCTAGATCAAAAGTCCTCAAACTCTCTGTACAATAAGTACAGAAATTAAATGTAGGTATTTAGTTCCTTTTATAACAATTTGACATTGGTTAGTTTGTCAACTATAAGGCAAGAGATAAAACAATCTGAGAAAATGTAAGCATTTATTCAAAAATTTGTCATTTTATAATCACTTCAAATTTTAATCAAACTTGTAATTTATAATGCAATATTTTTATTTAAATTAAGTAAATAAGCAGGTTATTTTTATCCCAATTTACAGACACTAAAAGCTTAACTGGCCTTCTTTGGCAAGTAAAGATACACCTTCATGAATGAGGCAGGAGTAGTAAATCAAATAATAACAACACAAGTTACTTCAAAACTAAGAGTTCATACTAATTTTACTTGTAAATATAATTGACAGTGAAGTGCTAAAACCATACCGTGTTATCTCCAGAGATATACTTGCTATAAAATAATAAAACCATCAAAACAGAAGGGTGGAGAAGCCAGGATAGTTCAGCGGTCATGAGGTCCCTGGTTTGATTCCCGGCCCCGCCCCATGCAAACCCATATGCTAAACTGTGGCACAACTGGTAACCCACTGGATGGCACAGTGGCAAAGGTTCTCAATTCCCATGCAGGAGGACCCCAGTTCAGTTCCTGCCCTGCACAACCCCACATCTCATCTACTAGTGTGGAATGAAACCATATCAAAATTAATGATGTACAACTATGGAGACTGTTCTGGGCTCTCTCCTCTTCTCTCTCTCCTCTTCTCTTTCTCTCTCTCTCTCTCTCTCTCTCTCTCTCTCTCTCTCTCTCTTACACACACACACCTTCTCTCAAACAATAAAATAAATCTTTAAAAAAATCGAAGGACATTTATATAATAAATATAAACTAGTTCAAAACAAAAAATAATTACTTTGAAAATAAAGAGTATTGAATTACAAAGCTAAGAGAAGCAGATGTTCCTTCTTTTTCTTTTTTTCCCCCTTCTTTTACATATAAACAATAATGCTTTCTAGGCTTAGACAGTGATTTTTCAGAATACTAAAACTAAAACAAATAAACAAAAACCCATATACATTGACATTAGGGAAACACTCTGTCAAAGATATCTGCTTGAATGTATTCAGTGAATCTGCAACAGCGAACAAATTTCTAATAACACCATATAGTTTAATGCATTCTGGAACTAACTAATGATATGAAAAAATAATTCACAGAACACACAAACCTAGTAAAGTGTTACTTTTTTAAGATTTTATTTTTGGGGAAGCCGGGATGGCTCAGTGGGTTAAGCGCTCACTTTGCAGCGCTGGGGACCGGGGATCGAATCCCGGCCCCGGCCCATGCGGAACCATATGCTGAACTGGGAGCTCCCCCAGTTCAGTTCTCTCTCTGTCTCTGAATCTCTCTCTCTCTCTCTCTCTCTCTGTCAAAAATAAATTAATTAATTAATTAAAAAAAAAAAAAAGATTTTATTTTTACTTTATTGTTTTAGAGAGAAAGGAAGAGATGGGGGGAGGGTACAGTTGTACATCATTAGTTGTGACATGTTTTCACTCCACACAGGTAGGTGAATGTGGGGCTGTGCAAGACCGGAACCAAACCAGAGGCCTTCACATGGGAGGCAAGAACCTTCACCGGCAAGCTATCCAGGGAGTTAGCAGTTGTACCACAGTTCAACATATGGGGCTGCATGGGTTCTGGACTTCATGATTATGAGACAAGTGTATAACTGCTGAGCTATCCTGGTATCCCCCAAAGTGTTTTTTATTGAACCTTAATAAATACAAAGCCTAAAATATTTACTCTCTAGTACTATGAAAACAGTGTCTGCCAACCTTTGCTCTAGATGGCTGAATATAACATTGAGAACGCCTCTCTATTTTCTTCCCCCAAATATTAACAAAAATATCACTAAGCCTTAGTACTTTTTTTAAGATTTATTTTATTGTTTTTGACAGAGACAGACAGAGACAGAGCAAGACAGAGAGAAGGGGGAGGGTCCAGAGTAGTCTCCATAGTTGTACATCATGTTTCAATATACTTTCCTTCCACACAGGTGGGTGGGGGCCGCGTAGGGTGGGAACTGGGCTGGGGGCCTCCTGCATGGGAGGCACGTCCCTGCGAGCGAGGGGCCAAACCGGGGTGAGTAGGGCAAGAACTGAACTGGGGGCCTGCCACAAAGGAAGCACACCCCAGTTCAGCATATGGGTCCACACAAGCCAGGGCCAGGACTCGATCCTCCCCGGGGCTGCAAAGCAAATGCTCAACTTGCTGAGCCATCCAGGCTTCCCCTTTAGGACTTTTAAGATGATTAAATATTCCTACCTTCAGGGTGCTAGAAGAATTGAAGTTTAGGCACTATTTAGTTACTACCATTAAAGGCATGTAACCCCCATACCCTGTACATGGTCTCTGTCTTTTGGTATCCAGAATTCTAATTTGTATGTCTAATTTTGATTTAAAAGATCAGATCAAAATATGATCCACATAGGGAAAGAAATCACTAAATCTGTAACACCAAAAGAATCTTCAAGCCAGACATACTAGAGTTCTAAATACAAGTGTGTGTGCACATACAAGTATGATGCAGAGGAAAAAAGGATCTTCTCCAGTTAAAATTTTTATCCAACTGCACTTTCAACATCTTCATAACATGATATCCTATACAGATTTTAAGAAGCAACAATGAAAACAGTAGAAAACAACATTTTAGTTTGATGTGCTTTGGATTTTATTTGCTATTTGGAATCCAATTTTAAATAACATTAACTATAATGGTTATATGAGTTACACATCCATAGTTCAATTATTATAAAATAATAAAATAATTTTTGTCAAAGCTTATGCATAGACAAGGTCATTATATTGTTTTACAAGATGAAAATGCAAAGTCTATAAAATGGAAGGATATCCTGTTATTTTAAGAGCAATGCCTCACTATTACACATATCTTGAATAATTTCCTATTATGATTTTTGAATTCCATTATACCATACATCGTATATAATACAAATTCTTAAGAGTTGATGAAAAATATAAATTGAGATTTGTTTTTAAACTTTCAACTTTATAACAATAAATAGTGTCCAGAGTACTTTGAGTATTAATATCAAAGAGTCAATATTATCAACAAGTATTTTGAGTTCTTCCTTTCAAGAAGTTATGAGTCCCAAGGAATTATGATATATAATTCTTGGCTACAAAAAATTGATAACCTTGTTGAAGTGTTCTACATAGTTAATCCATTTCTCATTTAGAGAAAAGAAAGTGCAGCTCTCTGCAGCATTCATTTAATTTTACATAAATACACTCTTTGAGGCTGAAGTAAATTTGACTGTTTTTCAATGTGAATATAAAATATAAAAACTGTTTTTGGAGTTATTTCTAACAGAACTTGTCTCTAATCCTAATGGAACAGAAATGTATATTATGACCACTTTGTAATGATTTTTTTTTTATGTGTGGGAATACTACGTTTTCTAAGATTTGACATTTTCAGCAATCGAGAATTACTGTATTTTTGTTAATGAAAATACCACTACTAAAAACAGAGTGCTATAAATAGAATGATATCCTTTGTTTCCAAAGACTATCAATATACTAGAGCAATGCAATAATAACAATAAAAGTGAGATATTTCCTGGCAAACTTTGGGAGTAAGATTAGGACTATAATATGCGGGGGTAATTAATGTTGAAGCCCCAAGAATGGCCAGTGTTCTCAAGGCAAACAGGCAATGAGTTAAAAGTAAGCCCTGCTTTGAATATCTAAGGCACGGAAAAATTTGTCTTCAAAGCTCGTGTTAGCAATCATATTCTTAAGGATTGCAAACTGTATGGGGAAATGCTACAATTATATAAGCCATGAAATGCTTTTTAAAATTGGTTAAAAGGACTACTAACTACCTTTTTTTTTTTAAGTACAAACCAAAAAGAAAGTAAATATAATTTTGAGCATTAACAATGAGGTTTAGTAACAGAATTAATCATAGTGGGTTCGGTCCAAAATTAAAATAAAACACATATATAGATAAGAAAAAATATGAAATGATCAACTCTGATTGAAATAAAAAGAGAAAATAAACCTTTCAAAAAATGTCCTAATATCTGCAATTTATTTTGAAATGCACCAAAAATAAAATAGATTAATGAATGGTAGAATGATCAATAGATAAATAGATATGTGATAAAGCAGGTATACTAAATGGCAATGGTAGAATGTAGGTGGACATATGGGTGGTGACTGTCATATTCTTTTGACTTCGCTATATGTTTGGATGTATTTATAAAAGGGAACAAAAAGCACATTAACATTTTAAAACATCCTTTCAGTATGACATCAGTTGAAGAATTTAGTGACTACAATAAACTTGCTTACAAAAAAAGGATGTTACCAACTTTTAAAAATCAGGTTAAATGATTTGAATTACACAGAAATTCAGAGAACTGGCTAACAGGACACAAAGAATGGGACATAAACAGAAGAAGGTGAGGGGAATCTCATTAATTTTGCAATATTTATATTTAAGGAGTCAGGCAATATATTTTAAAAAGCAGAGGAAGTATTTAGATAACTAACATCAGGCTTTTACAATCCTTGGAATTCCGGAATTGACAAGGCCTAAGAGTCAATGTTCTCTAACAAAAATATTTTGTAGCAAAGAAGCAGTTGCTCTCTCCCTAAAACCTGGGACATGAATTAAAAATCCCAGATTAAAAACCTGTTCTGAAACACTCACTGTCCGCTGCTCTTGTTTTCAGTATCGTTCTAATTTCATTGCATTACAAATTGTTACCAACCAATGTCACCCCATTAAATTTAACGATAAAATATAATAACATTAAAAAAAAATAAAAAAAATAAATTGGATTTTTAAAGATTATTTTTATCGTTTTTACAGAGAGAGAGAGAGAGAGAGAGAGAGAGAGAGAGAGAGAGAAAGGGGGAGGGCCCAGAGAGGTCTCCATAGTTGTACATCATCAGTTTTCGACATAGTTTTATTCCACAGGTGGGAGTGGGGCTACGCAGGGCAGGAACCAGGCTGGGATTTTGCCCAGGCCAGAATCAAACTGGGGGCAGACCCCAGTTCAGCACATGGGTCTGCAAAGGCAGGGCTGGAATTTGACCCTTGAACCCCAGGGCTGCAAGCCAAGCACTCAACATGCTGAGCAATCCCAGCATCCCCTACAATTGGATATTAAGTAGGCATGCGTGTGTGTACAAATGCAGTCATTATATTATTATTATTATTATTATTATCATCCTATTTTATAGATTAGTAAACCGAAGCACAGAAAGGGTAAGTAAATTGCCCAAGGTTACATAGTTAATAAATGGAAGAGCTGGAATTTAAACCATATTCTTAATCCTCAAGCTATATATGCTTTTCCTCAGAGACCCATTTTCAGAAAACAGCCTAGGTTTCTAAATCATAAAATTTAAAAAATGGGACTCAGTGCTTAACAACTAAGCCAACCAAGACAAAGAAGGCCTCAGTGTTTGAGAATTGGTGTGCCTTATTCCAACATCAATTCATACTGAATGCCTTAATCCAGACCCTTCCCTGATCACTCCTTACTAATATGGATTATTTCTCTCTGCTTATATTCTTGCTGCACATAATTGTTTTGTTTATTTATAGATTTACTTTTTATTGTTTGAAAGACAGACAGACAGACAGAAGAGAGAGGGCCCAGAGCTGTCTCCAGAGCTGTACATCATCAGTTTTTTACTTAGTTTCATTCCACACAGGTGGATGTGGGGCCGTGCAGGGTGAGAACTAGGCTGAGGGCCTCCTGCATGGGAAGTACAACCCAGACAGGAACCAAATTGGAGGTCTCCCACAAGAAAAGCACTTCCCAGTTCAGCATATGGGTCGGCATGATCCAGTCCATGGCCAGCACCAGGACTCAATCCCCAGACTCCATGGCCACTAAGCGAGCACTTAACCCACTGAGTCATCCCAGCATTCCCCCTTGATGCATATAATTATGATTTGAAAACTACTTCATTTTGCCTTACACTATACTCGTTTACACATTTATCCTACTTGATGATAAACCCTTTGAGAAAAGTAAGTTTTATTTATCTATGCATCTGCCTTGAAAAATTGTTTTTTATTATTATTATATTTTATTGTTAAATTTAATGGGGTGACCTTGGTTGGTAAAAATTAGAGTTTCCCGATGCACAACTCCACATCACATCATCCATGCATCGCATTATGTGCCCAGCTCCCAGAATCAAGTCCCCCTCCAACCCCATATATCTGGTGCTCACTCCCCCCTCCCCCCACAACTCTCCATCACCCCTCCTCCCTCCTCTACAGGTAAACACCTAACCATTGAGTGTGTCCATAATCCTGGTGCCCTTTCCCACCTCCCCTCTCTCTCTCCCTCCCCCCTCCTCCCCTTCCCTCAGGCAATCACCAAGTTATTGAGTGTGTCCATAGGTCTCTGTGTCTTTTTAACTTTCAGTTTTATATTCCACCTATAAGTAAGGTCATATTTTTCCAGATTCTTTCAGTCTGACTTATTTCCCTTAATAAGATGTTCTCTAGGTCCATCCATGTTGTCACAAATGACTGTAATTCATCATTTCTTAACGCTGAGTAGTATTCCATTGTGTAAATGTACCACACCTTCTTTATCCAGTCATCTATCGAAGGGCATTTTGGTTGTTTCCATGTTCTGGCCACTGTGAACAGTGCTGCGATGAACATGCGGGTACAAACATCTTTAAAGATTAAGGTTTTCAGGTTTTTTGGGTAGATACCCAGTAGAGGGATGGCTGGGTCATATGGTAATTCCATTCGTAATTTTTTGAGGAATCTCCACACA
>PVKE010046630.1:0-12196 GCA_004027555.1 Craseonycteris thonglongyai | reverse complement strand
TGTGCACTAGAATAAAATGTATAGCCCTTTGTTGTAGGATGGAATGACCTGTAAATGTCAATTATGTCCATTTCCTGCAATGTATCATTTAAAGCTGCAATCTCCTTATTTAGTTTCTGCTTGGATGATCTGTCCAATGTTGTCAGGGGGTGTTTAGATCCCCTAGTATGATTGTATTTTTGTCAAATTCTCCTTTTAGTTCTGTTAGTAGTTGCTTTATAAATTTTGGTGCTTCCTGATTGGGAGCATATATATTGATGAGTGTGATGTTTTCTTGTTGTATTGTCCCTTTTATCAAGATGTAATGTCCATCTTTATGTCTTATTATTTTTTTTATCCTGATGTCTTTTTCAGCAGAAATCAGTATGGCCACTCCAGCTTTTCTCTGACTGCCATTTGCCTGGAGTATTGTCTTCCATCCTTTTACCCTGCGTCTATGTTTGTCCCTGTGGCTGAGGTGTGTCTCTTGTAGGCAGCATATGGTTGGATTTTGTTTTTTGATCCAGTCTGCTACCCTGTGTCTCTTTATTGGTGAATTCAGTCCATTTATATTCAGGGTGATGATTGATATATGAGGATGTCCTGTGTCCATTTCTTCTTTCCTTTTTATTTTTTTGTTGTCCCATCTTTTCTCCATTTATTTTGATTTCTGGATTCAGGTCGGATAGCCTCCTTTAGTATTTCTTGGAGTGCCGATTTTGAGCTGGAGAATTCCCTCAGCTTCTGTATATCTATAAAGGCCTTAATTCCTCCTTCATATCTAAAGGTTAATTTTGCTGGATAGTTAATTCTTGGCTGGAAATTTCTCTCTTTTAATATTTTGAAGATTGGGCTCCACTCCCTCCTGGCTTGCAGAGTTTCTGCTGATAAGTCTGGTGACAGCCTGATAGGTTTTCCTTTGAAAGTTATGTTTTGGTTTTCTCTGGCAGCCTTGAGGACTTTTTCTTTGTCATTGATTTTTGTCATCTTCAGAACAATGTGCCTTGGAGAAGATCTGTTAGGGTCTAGGAAGTTAGGGCTTCTGATTTCCTCTTGGATTTAGGGCTGTAATTCCTTCCACAGGTTAGGGAAATTTTTATCTATTTGTTTTAGTAGACTTTGAGAAGATTTCATCTCGCTTCCTTCTGGTACCCCTATTATTCTAATATTGTTCTTTCTGATGGAGTCAGAAAATTCTTGTAGGGCTCTTTCATTTCTCTTGATTTTTCTTTCCCTTTCTTCTTCCCTCTGTGATATTTCCATGTTTGTATCTTCAATTTCACTCATCCTTTCCTCTAGCTGGTCAGCGCTGTTTCCTATGCTGGTCAGTTCTTTTTTTCAGCTCTCCCATGATGCCTTTCATTTCAAGGAGTTCCTTTTGGTTCTGTTCTAGCTTCTCAATTTTGTTGGTAAAGTACTCATTTTGCTCAGCAAATTTCTTGTTGAGGTCATTTAACTGTGTCTGGGTACTTTGCCAGCATTGAGAGCTCTCTGAGTGTCTTGATTAATGCAGCCCTGAATTCTGTTTCACTTAGGTTTGATTCCAAGTGTGCAAGGTCCTTTACTAAAGACTGCCCCTGATCTTCTGGAGGGGCTTTGGATTCTGAGGTGTGCATTGTGTTTGATGTGGTTCTTTTTGCTTTATGCATGAGTCTGTTTTCCCTCTGGGGGTTTGCCTATCAGACGGGCTTCTCTTTATTTTTTCTTTTGGGCTCAGTTGTGGGAGAAGGAGATTTTGGGCGAGGGTTGGGGGAAGCAGACAGCTTCTGTGTCCTGGGGCACTTCAGGTTGTTGTCTTAGCTGTTAGATAGCAGGGTAGTAAAGGTGTGGCCAGGGGTGGGGGCATGTGAGTAGGAGCTAGGGCGGGCCTGAGACACAATAGTAGATTCCTCTTTCAGCAGGGGCGCTGGTGGTTCAGTGCGGGCGGGGCTCAGGAGCTCTGGTCTTTCTCTCCTCCGCCTGGCTGCCCCTCCTTCAATCGTATCTGTAAGCCATGCACACAGGGCAGCACTTGGATGGGCTGGGACTTGGCAGAGGCCCTGGTTGGCTGCGCAGTCCCGTGCGCAGGCAATGACACCGTGGCGACCCGGTTGGCAGCCCAGTTGTGCGCACTGGCTGCAGCGCCCCAGAGGCCCGGTGGCTGGGACCCCAAAAGCCCAGTTGTGCGCTCACGAGTTGGCAGCAGTGCTGCAGTGGCCCGGTGGGCAGGGCACTGGAAGCCAGTCTTGTGCGCAGGCAGTGGTGCTGCAGCAGCCTGGTGAGCAGGGCACCAAAAGCCCGGTAGCGCGCTGACGAGCAGGCAGCAGTGCCGCGGCGGCCTGGTGGGCAGGGTGCCAAAAGCCCGGGTGCGTGCACACAGCGATACGCAGTGGCCCAGTGGGTGGGGCGCCGAAAGCCCAGTTGTGCACTTGTGCACTGGCAGCGGTGCCTCAGCGGCCTAGTGAGCGGGGCACCAAAAGCCCAATTGCGCGCTGGCAGCGGTGTCGCTGCGGCCCGGTGGGCAGGGCGCCGAAAGCCCTGCGCGCACAGGCCGTAGCTTGGGCGGCAGCCGCTCTACGCTCCCGGCTCTGCTGAGACCGCCGGGTTCACTCCAAGCACGTCCAATGCAGCTGTGCCCACTCCAGCCCCAGCCCTCACCCCAAGAGCCCTGTCCTCAGAAGGTGCTCCCTCACAGTCAGTCTCCTCCGTAAATCAGGGGTGCTGAGCTGCTGTGGGCTGGCGCCCTGCTCTCACCCCGCCCGCCGGGAAGTGCCGCCGCCCTGCTCCACAGTCCCTGTTCCACTTTAGGCTCCGTGATCTGATGAGGGCACTGCGTGCTGTCCCTTGAGTTCGGATGTTAAATTGTCCACAGTCTTGTGGGGCTTCCACACTCCCCAGGTCTCAGCTTCCAGCCCGCCCTCGATCCAGCTCCACTGTGACCGTAGTCCCCCAACCCCCCTTTGTGTTTGCCAGCCCCGGGCCGCGCTCCGAGTCTCTGCCCCTGAACCGCTGCTTCCCTTTTCCTCTCCCGCTCTCCCCTTTTTTCTCTAACCTTTGTGTGTTATTCCGTGCTGTGTGGTTCTCTTAGTTGAGGTTTCCTCTCAGGGTTTCCCCTGTGGATTCCCCTCTGTTCACAAGGCCCTTCCCAGGCAGTTATCGGCATTCTCCTCTCATGCTGCCATCTTTGATCCCTATCAGGAATTCATTTTTATATTGTCTATTGATCCCAATATATGAAATCCCTTCAAAAATGATAAAGCTGTACACAGAGGGGACAGGACAAATTTTATTCCTTCTTGTCATATTTTGGGGAGCTTCCTGACCCTTCTTCTGGGACCCTGACCCACACCAAGTTAAGCTAGATAAAGAGAGCTGTCTTACCACTCTTTAGTAAGATGAACAATAGGACCAGAGGTCTGGTCAGTATAGTGAAGTACTAGAGAAGCTCTGAGGGACAAGGGAGAAGATTGAAGATGCACTCAGGGTATTTCAGGAAGAATCAGTTTTGGTCACTCTTTCCAGAAACATACAAGACCTGAAAACACCTATGACACACTTTTACAGCTCCAGCAAAGGAAAAATCAGACGGAACTGCCCAAAGGTTAACGTAAACCTAGAGGAAAAGGAAGTGCACCACTGGGGAGGAGAAAGGAAAGTGTAGCCAGAGAAAGACGACGGCACTCTGATGCCCACACACATTTACCAATTTGCACCAAGCTCTGGACTTCCAAAACTGGTTGTTCTTGTCTTTCCAGTCAGTAAGGACGTGGTTGAGGAGTTTTTTTGTTTGTTTTTTAAGATTTATTTTATTGACTTTTGACAGAGAGAAACAGAGACAGAGAGAGACAGAGAGAAGGGGGAGGGCCCAGAGCAGTCAGTCTCCATAGTTGACATTAGTTTTCCATATAGTTTCACTCCACAGGCGGGCACAGGGCTGCGCAGGGCAGGAACTGGGCTGGGAGCCTCCCGCATAGGCCCCGGCAAGAACTGAACTGAGGGCACACCCCAGTTCAGCATGTGGGTCTGCATGGGCCAGGGCCTGGATTTGATTCTCAGTCCTTGGGGCTTCAAAGCGAGTCCTTAACCCACTGAGCCACCCCAGCTTTCCCTGGTTGAGGAGTTTTACAAATACATTATTGTTGTTATTATTATTACTGTTTCTGTTGTTGTGATGGAGACAGACTAATCATGCCACTCTCTCACATCTCCTATGCTATCAATGCCCATCCCCAAGACTCACACAGTAGGGGTGGTAGTGGACGCCACACAACAGCTGTCCAGGTCTGTGGAAATGATGAGAAAGTGGCAACGCTTCGCATGTCCAAGAACCCAACCCTCATCTTTCTTGCCCCTTCAGATGCTCAGCATGTCCCTTTACTTTAGCCCTGCTTTCAAATAAGAATGAAACTGTAGGCCGTGGATTGTTGTAAAATAAGGGAGAAGAACAGGGTCATGAAACAGTGCCACATGCCTGAAGGTTTACTTTTTCCATTCAATCCTAACAATAACACTGCGTATTATATTTGTATTACCATTATTTTACAGATGCGCAAACAAAACCTCAGGGAAGTTAAATCAATTGTACCACGACACATGGGCCAATAATTGGTGAAAACAGAATCTAACCCTAATTTTTCAATACCAGACATAATAACTTTGTCAGGCTAATTTAAGGGGCTCTGGGAAAACCCTCTATGTGCCTAGCGGTGCACTGAGTGCTGTGAGGACCACAAATGAGTCCCTATTTTGTGTGCTTGGTAAATAGCACTGACTTGTGGACTCACTGTTTAGTCATGTGCGTTTCACTCAGCGCAGGCATTGAGCGAAGGTGGGGGCATTCTAGGGCTTCAACTCCTGCAACACTCCGAAGATGGTTGCCTGAGGAAAATAATCGTAGAGTCTCTTCTTTTCCAGAACCTGCTGTTATTTCTTTGGGTACAGTGGTAAATATATGGATAAAACTATGCCCTATGCAGTCAAACAAGATCTGGGTTCAAAAGCTGGCCCCATCGGTTTCCCGCTAGGTGGTTTTACCCTTAAGTTTCTCATCTGTACAATGGGGATAATAAAAATATCTACGCAGAGTGACTGAGGATGAATGAAATAGTGCACCTAAAATCACGGCACAGTGTGGTTTGTGGTAATCAAGGTAGCTGAGTAAGTGTCCTCAGAACAACATAAGCCTAGGTCAAAGAATCATGATTTAAATTGCATTGCCAAGAACATGTATTCTGATTAAAAAAAACAAAACTGTTTATACTCCTTTCTCTGTTCAAAAGGTCATAGTTTCCTTGTAGATGGTTCTGTCTCTATGGGGGAAAAAAAATTTCCCCATAAATAACAACTCTGCAAAAACTTGGTATTAGTCTAATCTTAGCCACACTAAAAAAAAAAAAAAAAAAAAAGAATCATTTGCAGACAGTGATGATAACTCTCCATCTCAATTTTCCATGATGAAGTTTTTTGTTCCTTTTCTTCTTCAGCCAGGCCACTAAAACATAAATGCTCTTAGCTATACATGTGGATCAAATATGTGTCAGACATCACTAAAAAGTATATTTTTCTAAAAAGCATGGCCACCTCCTAAATGCCAAGGCATGGGAAGAACTTAATTTTTAATCAGGAAAGTGTTTTGGGCTACATTTTTAACCAACCACATCCTTCTTCTCTAAACATTTTGGTAAGCGTGTGTGGATTTGTATGCAATTTCACCTACTTCAGAGAGTTTTCAGTTATAAATCGCAAAGTTCAGTTCTAAAGATGCCTTTCTGGAGTGGGAACTGAGACCTAAACATCAGCATTTCCATGTGATATACAGAGATTTGGGGAACCGAGAAGGTGGCTGCCAGATGTTCAGAAAGTGAGTCTGTAGTCGGAGGAAAAGAGAACAAAGGGCTGCCTGCAACTCTTTTGCTCTGAAAACCAGAGGAATCCCCTTTAGAAGTTTCTGAGTCATGTGTATTGAATTCCAACAGGCCTGTCCTTCTTCAACTCTTGAGGTGGCAGGAAGAAGTGCGTAATATACATACTGAAGAGATACGAGTATTTTATTGGTTGCCTTTGTGTTTCCAGCAGCCTATTACGTGTTCCAGAGGCCACATAGAAAAGAGGAAGGCATGGACCCTGTGTTAAAAGTTCACATTCTGGTTGAATAGAATTGAAATGACTTTCCTTATGACACTCTTGCAAAGCTTGTCCCTCAGGAACATGGAGCTGAGAGCACTTAATATCAATTCAAATGTATAATGATGAACGTATGGCCATGAGACACAGGTAGGAGGGTACCTGAGTAAAAATCTAAGAGATCAAGACTTTCAGTCCTACTTTGTCTCTAATTTTCTAGGTCATCTAAGTCAATCACTCTATCTAGTCTAGCCTTTCATTTCTTTGTTAATATAGCCTGGATCAAATAATCCTTATATCTCTTGCAGTAATGTATTTCTAAAATTCTAAGTGGAAATTATATCATTCAAGGTAAAAACAAAAAAACAAAAAACAAAAAAATGTATGCAAGAACCTCTAGGTGCTGTGTACTGTGTCCCCTGCCATGGAAGACCAAGGGACAGATCCTGTGAGCCAGGACTTTACTTACTATTTAGAAATCTAGATGTGCATCCAATGTGGATCTATGATCATAAAACAGTGTGGGCTACATGCTCTAACAGAGTTTCATGAAAGGTAAGTTACAAGTGTGTAAATGCATTTATTGATCTTGTGTATTGTTCTTTCTAAATATTTTAGTGGAAAAAGTCAAAAGACCTCTCAAAATGAACTAAAAACTTTTCCCTGACCTAAACTTCTATTTGTTATTATTTTAATCTATATACAGATATCTCTCATTTACATGTATGAGAATACACATATACACATTGTTTGTCACGGGCAAAATGTGTTCAGTTTTTTGATTTTTAAAATTTTATTCAAATATAAATTTATGTTACACTTAAATTATATTTATATTTAAATTGGCAAGGAGAGCTGGTACATTCATCTGGTTACTTCAGTTGTAAGCAGGTAAATAGATCATATTAGCAAAAAGGAAATATATTGTAAGTTGCTGCGTGAGACCACAGAATTGTTGGGAAAGCCCAAGAACCAGGGTAAGAAAGTTCAGAAAGCAGCCAGATCTGGGTTTTTTGTGGCAATAGAAATTCCATTGTCTTTATCTGTGAGCCACCAGAACTGAAGGGCCTAAATTCTGTAAGTTTTCTGATTTCAAGCTCAAGATTCAAAATTCTAGAAGAAAATGCCTGATTAGTATAGCTTTGGCTTTATGTTTACCTCTTGGTGAGTTGAGGGAAAGCATATTATTTTCTGGTGGCTCTAAGATTGCAAATAATAGAAGGAGATGATAAACTAGGAGATGAATATAATGGGTGCTGAGTACTCAACACCAGCAAACATCCATTATAGTTAGCTATATGAAGAAAGCCTATATTTTTCTTTAAAGAGAAACTGTCCTTAAAAGTCTTTCTCAAAGGCTGAATTCTGATTAATTTCTCTTTTATTTTTTAAATTAACATTATTTTTAATATATCTGTGATTGGTTGTTGTTTTTTTCAGATTGCTTTTGTGGATAAAATTGATGTTCCAGGAATGTATGTATGTACCATGTTTATTCTTTGGCCGTAAGTAACCCCTGACACAGCCTATGAAGTTCCTGAGAACAAGTATGGTTTTTCTAGAAAAAGAAAATATTGGAAAGAGCTGGGCTATTGTCAGGGAATATTGATTTAAATCCTCATCATTTGCTAAGTGTGTAACTTTAGAAAAATTATTTGACTTCTCTGAGTCTCAGATTCCTAAACTATGAAGTGGAAATAATCCCTGACTAGTGAATATAAAACACAGTACCTGGCAGATAAAAATAGCTGTGTTGTGTTTTGCATTGATCAAGTCAAGGGAGCTATGTAAGATGTATATTTTATTTTTTAAGGAACTTGAAAAAGTCAAATGTCTGCTCAGACTAGGCTGATAATTCTTTTCCCCTATTTTAAAATGCTTCATAAAATTCATGTATCCTCATTATTTCTTATTCTTCTTAGAATGTGGCACTCTATCCAGGCATATGTCACAATTTCTTCTTAATACTTTTTAAAATGATACTGTCCTTGCCCATGAATACGTTCCCCACCACCACCATTTTTTTTATTTTTTTTTTACTTTTATCCCATTTCTACCTTCCTTCAATGCCCAGCTCATTTCCTTTCTTCTCATGATATATTCGTTCTTCAGTTCTACATATGGGTTTTGCTTTTCTCAAAACTCCTGCATCTGGGTGGTGAGCACATAATGAAGTACATAGACAATGTAATGTAGAATTGTACATCTGGAAACTATGTAATTGTTACCAACCAATGTCACCCCAATAAATTTAATAATAAAAAAAAATTCCTGCATCATATTGTGTGATCCATTCATTTGTTAGCTATGCACCCATTACTTTGTAATGTTATTGTTACTTATTGCTTCATAAATCTGGGACTTGTTTTTCTGACTAAGCAGTAAAATTCAACCAATATTTAAGGAGTGCCTATTATGCACAAGACACGCTGCTAGACCCTTCAGACTTCAAGGATGAGTAAGACAGGCTTAGACCTCAAAAAACTAATAGATGAGGATCAGCACAGTACAAAGAAGAGAAAGCTTTGAGAAGAAGTTAGCACTTGATAATACCCTTCCTCATCAGGAAATAATCGCGAAAGTTGGGGAAGGGCCAGGCACACAGAAAGGGCTTTCGAGTCAGAATGGTGATCAAAGGAAAAAGCACAGATGTGAATCACATCTTTCACTTCTTTTCAGCTCTCCACGAAAGCTGGCCAAGTGCATTCATGGGACCTCAGTCACTAACAATTGAATTTCACAACAAGAAAGAAAGAAGTTGGGAAAGAAGTATACAAGGAGTCAGAGAACTCAATATCATTTTAGACTTCTTTTTTAAAGAAAATGAAGTTTGAATCTGTATCCAACATTTTTAGTTCAGCATGTTCATGGAACAGACATCACAGTGGTCATTATTTGTAATTTATGTCCCGCCTCAGAAACTGGGGTACCTCTATGAGCTCCCAGTAAACCACTCAATATGTTTTCAGCAGCTCCGAGGAGAGACTGCATCTTAAGTAGCTCTGGGATATTTCATACCTTTATGTCTTTTAGTTAGGAGTTTCAAGGTACAGGAAGTCAGAGCTCTACTCCTTACTTTAAACTCAGCAGCGAGCACAAGATAATCCGCAGAACAAAATGTCAATGGGGGTCATGGCTTTCATGTACCCAGATCATCATTCTTATTTTTAAAAGCAAGTACTATTCTACTTTCATCAATGATTCACTCATTTCACTGATTTCCAAATTTATTCAATGGCATTTTACGCTTTTACTCCTACCACCTTTTGTTGTTGTTGTTTACATTTTCAGCCTAACCACTAAAAACTATTCTGAGGCTACATTGAATTAGCTTCAGTTTGGCTATAGAAGCTCAACAGGGGTCTTTATATATTTTTTTTTATTTCTAAACATACACACAGTGTTTTCCACAAGAAACTTTTTAGTTTGCTCTGGTTTTCACTGTGACCACCACATTGTACTGACCACCCACCAGTTCCTTGTTTTTCATGCATAATAACTTTTAAAACCATGATTCAGCCAACATTTCTGGTAGAAACTCCTACCTCAAAGGAGGAAAATTAGGTAGCTCTTTGATTTATAAAATGACCATTAAGCACAAGCATTTAAATACATGCAGAGAAATAAGTACTGTGGAGATGAAGTCCAGGTGTCCAAAGAATTAAGTTTCCCATAAACAAAATAAAATGAAACAAAAAGATACCCAAGGAAACTGTATTTAGGGACGTTTCAGAGGGCATAACTTCATTAGCCTCAAGTACAGAAACAGTATACAAATTTCTAGTGAAATTCTGGGCACTTATCAAAATTTCCACTCACTCAACCAATGGGATATTTTAAGAAGGAATTTAATAATGACTTGGCAATGTCAACTGTGCTACATAGTTACCAATTTAATATCCAGGTTTATTAACAGTTCAGATATCACATGTCCATGATTTACATTTCTATACACCTGGAGGGGGAGGGTACATAAATAATGTCTTTTTTTCTGAGTGGCCTCTCCAGACACAATCCAAAGAAGGCCATCTTTAGTCATTTTTTTCACACTCTCTTCCAAACTATGTGTTAGGCTCTGTATTGACATGGGCACGTGGCACAATAATAAGGTGCTGTTCTCTAAAAGCAACCCCCAAAAAGTCACATTCCAATTGCCATGCTGATATTTTTCTGATTTATACTATTTGAATGCAGCTGGTTATGGGCCACTAAAAATTGATAAGCAGAGCTGATTTCCTAGTGGCTGGTAAAGGCCTTCTCATAAAAATTACCTTTGCTAATATTATAAATCCCTGAAACTCTGCCATGACATATTTATTAATTTTGTTCTCTACATATTAAACTATAGATATCCAGGAAAGTTAGCTGTTGGTGAATAAAGGAAATATATAAAAGGGAGTCAGTTTAAATAAGCTGTTAAAATTATGAAGGTTGAGGCATGAGAAAAAAATTCTATTCTTGTTCTAACTAGCCTGGGAACTTAATTTTTTGAACTATGCAGTCTTGTGTCAATGCCTAGATACACATCATTTCACTGTGTCAATACCTGGACATACACCAGACATCCAGATATTGCTTTGAATAACCTCTGAAGGATTCACATATGCAGACAACGTGACATTCACCCAACATCCATTATCCAGACCACCGGATATGACAAGACTTCCTGGTGTCCACCTTCCAAACCACCTGGCATCCATCACCCAGACACCTGACAGGTGGCTGATAACCATCTTGGACCAACTCTGGGGCTAAGAATACCGGACTGATAATTCTAAAGTGTACTTCTTACTATAAGAATTTTAACTGTTGTTTCTTTGGAACACTTACAGGTTTTTTTGCCTCGCTACCTATGTTCCCTGTTTACAAACTCTAAGACCCTTAAATAAATCTTTATCATTTATTTCTAGCCAAAGTTTTCAGTCTCATCTTGAGTTCATTGGATCCTGTGATATTTCTAGTTCTAATATTTATTTATAGATTTCTCAACATTTTAGTTGTCAACAGATTTTTATGAGGGTAGAAAATGAACAGAAAGACCATGAAGGAGCCTACACCTGAGGAAGTCAGGGAGATATTATAGGAGAAAGAAGAGAAAAAAGGAGGGCTCTGTATGGAGAGGTTAGGCATGAAGTTTCACATTGTAAATGTCAAAATAATGTCATTTTCTTCCTGAAGTCTTCTCTGTGTATCCCAATCAGAAGCAAGAGGATACCTCTCTTCTAGCAAATCTAGAAATATTTAGCAGCAATGTCACTCACTGTATTCCCACATACTCCCTTGATTTGTGGTAGTTTTTACAAGTGCTTAATCTCCTGTTTTGTGCACAGATATATTATCTACATTTCTGATTCTCACTTTTGTTTTAATTTCTAATTTATAAGTGGGTTTGCCTAAACTTGGGGCAGACTGTTTCAAAGAGTATTTAATTCTAGAGGGAGGAGATAAGGAAGAACAAAGACCATCTTCTTTCATGAGAACAAACGATGGTCTGCTCTCTGGACTCATAGAGGTTGCCTTCGATTCTAGGAAAAGCATGCACTAAATCAGGGGTTCCCAACCTTTTTATACCCTAGGGCGCATTCTAAAATATCGGTAGGGCGGCGGCACCAGCTATTTCTAAGTATATTTATTATTGAACAAGAATAAAAAATGATAAACAAAAATAATTTTAAAATAATAAATTTATTGTACAAATTATATACACACAAAGAAACATATATACAAAATGTAATACAAAGTAAATAAAAAACATGTATAATAAAATCATTTTAAAAAACATAAAAGAAAACATTAAAAAAACAAACTGTCATTGTGATCTTTGGCATTGCATTTGATTGGCCAGTGCCTCGTAATTAGGAGAGTATGACGACAACCCTGTTAGCAAACAATTATTAAGATGCTCATCGGTAAGTTGAGATCTATATCGTGATTTTATTAAATTCATGTTTGAAAACAAAGATTCGCATAAATACGTTGACCTGAAAAACGATTTGATTTTATATGCCGCTTTTTTTAAAAATGGGAACCTTTCTTTGTCGACTATGTTCCATAAGTCCTCTGATATTAAGGATTTTAGCAAAATATCGTTCTTAAGGTTCAAAATTTCTAACTC
>PVKE010046629.1:0-12196 GCA_004027555.1 Craseonycteris thonglongyai | reverse complement strand
AATGATGTGATGTGGACTTGTACATCTGTAAACTGTCTAATTGTTACCAACCAATGTAACCTCATCAAATTTAACAATAAATTAAAAAAATAATAATAAAAATAAAGTTAGACATAAATGACCAACTCGTGGCTCTTGCATTAGGAGAATGCACCAGCTCACACAGCACTGTCTGTGAGGGAGTTGTTAGCCAGTAAACAACTGTACTGGAACTCCCTCCTCACTCATCTGACCTGGCCCCCAATGAATTTGTTCTTTACACAAAGATAAGGAAAATATTGAAAGGAAAACATTTTGATAACATTCAGGATATTAAGAATAATATGACAATGACTCTGATCGTTATTCCAGGAAAAGAGTTCCAAAATTGCTTTGAAGGGTGGACTAAGTGCTTGTATCAGTGCATAACTTCTCAATGGGAGTACTTCAAAGTGGCAAAGTAATATTCAGCAATGAGGTATGTAGCCATTATATGAGGATGAGTTCATGAATGTAATTGTCAGCCTTCATATTTAGAGTTGGTTTTACAATTTATTACATTTGCCTTGGCTAATGGATATGAAATTGAAGAGGTAAATTTGGCACATAATTTTGGAGGTCAAGATATGTGTTACAATATAGATATCATTTAATTCCCAAAATTAGATGATATCTCAGAGGCAACAAAAATAAATATAAAAGTGAACTAATATAATGACAAATATCAAGACCAGTACAGAGTTTATAGACCAGAGTGTAGAGGAGGAACCACCAAAGGATGCTTTAATTAAAGAGCAATTTCTAAGTAAGAAAAAAAACCAAAAGAAAGTTTCGTCAGAAGCTAAGTGAAGAATATACTTCAAAAGGAAGGGAATAATCAGTTGTGTCAAACACCTTCAATATGTTGAGACAGATAACGACTCAAAGTCAACAAATGAATTTAATGAAATGTAGGTCATAGGTGACCTTGATAAGAGATACATCAATAGGGTAAAAGGGACAAATCTCTCATTTTGAGTTTTATTGTTAAGAAGAGAAGCAAAGGGTAATAGCAGCTAAAAGAGTGTCAGGAGATGTGGTGTCAAAAATAGTTTTGTTTTGTTTTGTTTTAAGATGAAAAGATAGCTGTGGTTGAAAGCAAATAATACTATATAAGGTAGAAGTAAATAAAGGGAAAAACTAGAAAATGTTTTGAAAGTTTGTCTTTGACCATTATAGAGGGAACAAGATCTAGTGGACAGCTGAAGGGTATAATCTTTACAAACACAGTTCATGTGCAGAAGGGAAAGCATCTGGGTACAAATGTTTGTATAGTTAGATAAATAGATGTGGTGATCAATATTTGTGAAAATTGATTGTTGATAGCTCCTATTTGCTCATTGCAATTGTAAAGAAGATTATTTGAGAGTGAGTAAAAGATAAAAGGGAATAGAGGTTTATAAAGAGCATATAAAATAATCATTTTTGTGAGTGAAAAGGTGAATGAATAGAAAAAAGAATCGTGACACACATTTTCATATAACAGTGTGATTTTTTAAGTTTATTTTTTTATGTTTTTGAACTTTAGAAAAATTGCATTATGCAGTGTTTTTCTAAAACTCACCCCCTTAAGCTTGACAATGTGATTTAAAAAATTTTTTACATATAGTATTTCATCCATTATGTGAATACTCTATAATTGATGTATCTATTCTTGTATATGATCCATATTTGAGATATTTTCAAGACATTGTTGTGACAAAAAATAGTACTTTGAATATCCTCAACAGGTCTAGTGCTCTACATGCCTAAATGTTGTGGAAAACACACCTAGCACTGAAATTTATAAATTATAGAATATTTATAAGTTTAGATTTAAAGAAAATACAAGTTGATTTGTACTGGGAAAGCTAGAGAGCCCTTCAGATTATCTAATCCTTCATAACTGAAGAAATAGAAAAAATTTTAAATCATCTTTGTATTATTAATCAAATTTTCTCTATTTTAATTAATTATTAATTGATTAATCTATTTTTTATTTTATTATAATATTTGTTGGGGTTACATTGGTTATAAAATTTATATAAATTTCAGGGGAAACCGGGATGACTCAGCAGGTTAAGCACTCACTTTTCAGCCCTGGGGCCCAAGGATCGAATCCTCAACTCCTGCCCATGCAGACCCATATACTGAACTGCTGTGTGCCCTGAGTTTGGTTCTCACCAGGGTGAGCTTCCCATATGGGAAGACACTTGTTCAGCCCCCAGCTTGTGGGTGTGTGCCACCTATATCAGAGGCCCTTGGCCTGGTTCCCACCCTGTGCAACCCCTGCCCACCCGTGTGGAACAAAACCATATTGAAAACTGATGATGTACAAATATGGAGACTGCTCTGGGCTCTCCTCCTCATCTCTGTTTCTCTGTCTCTCTCTTTGCCAAAAATATAAAATAAATCTCTAAAAATTTATACAAATTTTTAGCCCACAATTATATAATACATCATCTATGTGTTGTGTTGTGTGCTCAACACCCAGAGTCTGTTCTCATTTCATCACCATGTATTTGAAATCCCCTCCCTCTTTCACCACCTCATTTTTCCTTTATTCGATGAAGTACTATTGTCTGTGTCTGTGTTTTGCTTATTTGTCTTGTTCTTGTTGTTTTCAGTTTTATATTACATATATAAGTGAAGTCATACAGTTTTAAACTTATCTATCCTGATTTGTTTTGTTTAGCATGTTAATCTCAAGCTCTATGCATGTTGTTCACAAATGGCACTATTTTGATTTTTCTTATATTTGAGTAATATTTCATTGTGTACATATGCCAAATCTTCTTTATTCATCTATCAAATGACACATTAGTTTTTTCCATGTTTTGGCCACCATGAATAATGCCGCAATAAAAATTCTGTAAATACACTTTTGCAAACATAAATTTTTAGATTTTTTGGATAGGTATCCAGAAGAGCTATTGCAGAGTCATATGGTAGTCCTAGTCTTAATTTTATGAGGACATTCTACACTGTTTTCTATGGTGGCTATATCAATTCACATTTTCACCAACAGTGTATGAAAGTTCCTTTTTTTTATAGCTAATCCAACACTTGCTATTATTTATCTTGTTGATGATAGCCATTAACTGGTTTGAAGTGATATCTCATTGTGTTTTTGATTTGCATTTCACCAATTGCTAGTCAAGTTGAGCATTTTTTCATATATCTGTTCACCATTTGTCTGTATTTTTGGAAAAAGTGTCTGTTCAGGTCTTCTGACCAATTTCTTATTGTATTGTTTTTTTCTTTAACCTGTTCTTATTGTATTGTTGTTGTTGCTGTTGTATGTTTTGAATTGTAAGAGTTCTTTATACATTTAGAGTTTTGCTCCTTATCCGAGGTGTTGTTTGCAAATATCTTCTCCCACAGGTTGGTTTCTTCTTTATTTTCTTAATGGTTTCTTTTCTTATGCAGATTTTTAGTTTTATGAAGTCCCATTAACGTATTTTTGCTTTTACTTCCTTTGACTTTGAGATCAAATTCATAAATTTCTCCCTGAACTCAACATCCATAAATTTAGTACCTATGTTATATTTTATGCATTTTATTGTTTCTGGACTTAGGTGGAGTTTTTTTTTTTTAAGATTTATTTTATTGTTTTTTGACAGAGACAGGGAGAGAAAGAGACAGAGAGAAACAGAGACAAGGGAGGCCCAGAGCAGTCTCCATAGTTCTACGTCATCAGTTTTTGACATGGTTTCATTCCACATGGGTGGGCAGAGGCTGTGAAGGGTGGGAACTGGGCTGCAGGCCTCCTGCATGGAAGGCATGCCCACCTGAGCCGGGGGCCAAACCAGGGGGTGAGAAACAAACTGGGGGACTTCCTGCATGGGTAGCACACCTCAGTTCAGCATATGGGTCTGCATGGGCTGAGGCCAGGATTTTATCCTTGGCCCCTGAGGATGCAAAGCAAGCATGGTTAACCTGCTGAGCCATCTTGGATTCCCCAAGGTTTTTTGTTTGTTTGTTTTTTAATATATTTTGAATTAATTTTGATATGTGGTGACAGATTGCATTCTAGATTTAATCTTTTATCATGGTTTTCCAATATTCACAGCAACATTTATTGAAAAGGCTTTCTTTATTGTATATTTTTCACTAATTTTCAAAAATTATCTCTCTCTCTCTCTCTTTCTCTCTCTCTCTCTCTCTATATATATATACATATATATATATATACATATACATACACACATACATATATGGGTTTGTTTCTGAGTTTTCAATTTTTATTTTAATGGATTGAATGCCTTTGCTTCTGCCAATACTATGTTATAATGATTCTTATCATTTTGTAATATAAATTGAAGTTGAAGAGTTTGATGTCTTCAATTTTATTTTCCATAGGTTTACTTTCACAATTTGAGGTTTTTTTGTTATCTCATACAAATCTGAAAAATTTTTGGTACGTTTCTTGAAAAATTTTAATTGGGATCTGATGGGGATGGCATTAAATTTTTATATTTCTGTGGGTAATATGGCCATTTAAAATTTTTGATTAGGGGAAGCCGGGATGGCTCAGTGGGTTAAGCACTCACTTTGCAGCACCGAGGACCCAGGATCGAAACCCGGCCCCGGCTCGTGCGGATCCATATGCTGAGCTGGGGAGTGCTCCCAGTTCAGTTCTCTCTCTGTCTCTGTATCTCTCTCTCTCTCTCCCTCTCTCTCTGTCAAAAACAATAAAAATAAATAAACAAATAAATTTGATCTTGTATTAAAAAAATAACTTCTCTTTAAAAATTTTGATTATTCTAATCTATAAACACCAAATATATTTTTGTTTAACTACAAATTAAAAACACACATAACACACTCTAGGGATACTCCTAGATCATACTCACAGGAGATCAGGGAGATTACACCATTGGACCACACTGGACACATACTACATGAGGCCATCAAGCAAAGACTTAGAAACATAAAATATATATCTACTACATAGAAGTAAATACAGAGGAAGCCACAATGAGGGAATAGAGAAACGAGTCCCAAATAAAGGAACAAGTTGAACCTCCAGAATTAGAGCTAAATGAAATGGAGGTGATCTACCTAATACAGAAAGAGTTTAAAATACAGATTATAATAATGCCTGAGGAACCCAGTGAAAACTTAGAAAAGAGATAGCACCCATAAAGAAGGACATTGAAACCATAAAAACAACCAGTCAGAAATAAAGAATACAATAACTAAGAATAAGGCTACACTAGAAGGTATCAGTAGCAGGTTAGATAAAGTAGAAAATGAAATCAGTATTCTGTAAGACAAGGTTCAGAAAATATCCAACTAGAAGAGCGAAAAAAAAAAAGAATTTAAAAAACAAACAAACAACAAAAAGTACCTAAGAGACCTGTTGGACAACATCAAATGTAACAACATTCAGATCATAGGGGTTTGAGAAGGAGAAGAGAAGGAGCAAGGGATTGAGAACCTCTTTGAAAAAACAAACAAAAAAAGGAAATAGACACACAAGCCCGGAAGTTCAGAGAGTCCTAATCAAGATAAATCCAACAGGCCTAAGCCAAGGCACATTATTGTTAAAACGGTAAAGGTTAAAAGCAAAGAAATAATTCTAAAGACAGCAAAAGAAAGACAACAACTTATCTACAAGAATACTCTTGATAAGACTATCAGCAGATTTCTCAACAGAAGTTTTGCAAACCAGAAGAGAGTGAAAGAAAATATTCAAGATCATGAAAAAAAAAGGAGACTGCAAATAAGACTACTCTAACTAGCAAGGCTATCACTTAAAATGGAATGAGAGATAAAGAGGTTCCCAGACAAATAAGATAAAGATATTTATTACCACCAGACCAGTGTTACCATGAATGTAAAAACAAAAACAAAAACAAAACAAAACAAAAATCACACAAACATGAAAAACAAAACAGAGAAAAATATTTTTAAACAGAAGATAGCAGAAAACAAGCAAACAAAAAATGATAAAAAAATTTGAGTAATAACATGGCAATGAATATGTACCTATCAATAAGCACTTTAAATTTAAATGGACTAAATGCTTCAATCAAAAGATATGTAGTAGGTGAGTAGATAAGAAAATAAGACCCAAGAATGTGCTGTCTATAAGAGATTCACCTCAGAAGGAAAGACACACATAGACTGAAAGTAAAGAAATGGAAAAAATATTTTACACAAATGGAAAGGAGAAAAAAGTTGGGGTAGCAATACTTTTATCCAACAAAACCAACTTTTAAATGAAGACTATAACAAGAGACATATAAGGATATTACATAATTATAAAGTAGTCTATCCCACAAAAGAACATCACTCGTAAACATTCATGCACTCAACATAGAAGTACCTAAACACATAAAGAAAATACTGACTGATATAAAGGCAGACATCAAGAGTAACAAACCATAGTAGGGGACTTTAAAATTCCACTGACACTAACGGACAGATTTTCCAGACAGAAAATCAACATGGGTACAGTGGTCTTAAATGATACAATAGATCAGGAGGATTTAAGTGAGATCTTTAGAGCATTACATCCCAAATCAGCAGAATATACATATTTTTCAAGTGTACATGAAATATTTTCCAAGATAGATCACATACTAGTGCACAGAACAAACCTCAATAAATTTAAGAAAATTAAAATCATATCAAACACCTTCTCTGACCACAACAGTATGAAACTAGAAATCAATGAAAATAATAAAACTGAAAAACTCACAAACACATGGAGGCTACGTAATATGCTGCTAAACAATAAATGAGTCAACAGAGATTAAAAGAAGAAATCAACAGGTACCTTGAGACAAACAAAAATTAAAACACAACTACCCCAAATCTATGGGATATAGCAAAATCAGTTCTAAAATGGAAATTCACAGTAATGCAGGCCTACGTAAAAAAAAAAAAAGAATAACAAAATACCCTCAAATAAACAGATTAAAATTATATCTAAGGAAAATGGAATTAGGAAAGCAAACAAAACCAAAGGTGAGTACAAGAAAGAAAGAATAAATCTCAGAGTGAAAATAAATAAAATTGAGACTAAAACAAACAAACACAATGAGAAAGATCAATGAAACCAAGACTTATTTCTTACAAAGACAAACAAAATTGACAAAACTTTAACCAGGAACCTCAAGAAAATACAAGAGAAACCCCAAATAACTAAAATTAAAAATTAAAGAGGTGTGACAACTGACACCATGGAAATATAAAAAATTATAAGATAATATTATGATCAATTATATGCCAACAAAATGGGCAATCTGGAATAAATGGATAGACTCTTAGAAACATACAAGGTTCCAAGACTAAATAAAAAAGAAACAGAAAATCTAAACAGGCTAATTACTAACAACCTAATAGAAGAAGTAATTAGCAAGCTCCCAACAAACAAAGTCCTGGATCATATGATGTCACAGGTGTATTTTACCAAACATTAAAAAAAAAAAAAAAATTAGCACCAATTTTTTTTAAACTATTTCAAACAATCCAAGAAGAGATCAGGCTCCCAAACTCATTTTATGAAGACACAATTACACAGATTCCAAAACCAGTCAAAGCCACTGCAAAAAATATAAGAAAAACAAAACAAAACAAAACAAAACATAAAATTATCGGCCGATATGCCAAGTGAACATAGATGCAAATTCTCAAAAAATATATTAACAAATATAATTCAGCTATACATTTAAAAAAAACACAAATAACAGTCAAGTTGGATTCAATCCGCTGATGTAAGTTTGATTCAATATCCATAAATCAATTAATGTGATACAACACATAAGCAAAATGAAAAAAATATATATATTTATATCAATAGATACAGAAAAAACATTCAACAGAATCCAGCAGCCATTCATTTATGATTAAAAAAAGAAAAACTCTCAGCAACGTGGTAATAGAAGGAAGATATCTCAATAGAATAAAGGCCATAAAAAATAAACAGCAACAACAAAAAAACACCTCCTAGCTAACATCGCACTCAATGGGGAAAAGCTAAAAGCATTTCACCTAAGATCAGGAACAAGACAAGGTTGTTATTTGTCACCAGTTTTATTCAACATATAACTAAAAATCCAGCCACAGCAATCAGACAAAATAACAACAACAACAACAATGGATGGTGGGATAGCTCAGCAAGTTGAGTGCTTGCCTTGTAATTATGAGGTCCATGGATTGAATCCAGAATCCAAGCTGCACACCTTGCAAACCAATATGGTAAATTGCGGCACAACTGGTAACCACCAGGATGCTGTCAAAGGTTCTTGCCCCCCATGTTGGGAGCCCCTAGTTTGGTTTTCTCTCTGCGCGCCCCCATATTCACCTGTGTGGAATAAAACTGTGCCACAACTAATTATGTACAGCTATCAAGACTGTTCTGGGTGCTCTCTCTCTCTCTCTCTCTCTCACATTTTCTCACAACCATAAAGTAAATCATTTAAAAAATATAAAAGAAATAAAAAGCATCCAAATAGGAAAAGAAAAAGTAAAACTGTCAGTACTTGCAGATGACATGATAGTATATAGAGAGATACCAAAAATTTTCACCCCCCAATTAATGGAACTGATAAGTGAATTTAAGAGTAGCAGGACACAAAATTAATGTTCAGAAATTGGTTGCATTCTTACACACCAATATCAAACTAGAAGAAAGAGAAATTAAGAAAACAATCCTATTTACAACTAAAATGAAAAAGAAATTAAATAATTATGCATAAATTTAACCAAGGAAGTTAAAAACATGTACTCAGAAAATTATGAGACACTGAAGACAGAAATCAAAGAAGATACACATAAATGGAAACACATACTATACTTACAGATAGGAAGAATTAATATAGTTAAAATGACCATACTACCCAAAGCAATCTGCATAATCAATTATTCTGATTCCTACAACTTTACTGTATTCATTTATTGTTTCTAATAATTTCAGTGTGGAATCTTTAGAATTTTTTGTATAAAAAGTTTCATCTACAAAAACTTCTTCATTTCTAATTTGGATGCCTTCTGTTGATTTTTCTTGCCTGATTGTTCTGGCCAAACTTTCCAGTACTATGTTGAATAGCAGTAACAGAAGGAATCCCTGCCTTGTTCCTGATCTTAGAAGAAAAAGAGGATGCTGGGATGGTTCAGCAGGTTGAGCATTCACTATGCAGCCCTGGGGTCCAAGGATTCAATCCCAAAGTGGACCCATATGCTGAATTGGGGCATGCCCACAGTTTGGTTCTCAATGGGGCAAGCTTCTCACGTGGGAGTCCCCAAGTTCGGTTCTCACACCTGAGTTTGACCCCTCATGCAAGAGGCCCCCAGCCTGGCTCCCACGCTGTGCGGTCCCCCACCCACCTCCTTGGAATGAAATCATGTCAAAAGCTGATGACATACAACTATGAAAACTGCTCTGGGCCTTCCCACTTCTCTCCATCTCTCTCTGTCTCTTCTCTCTCTGTCTCTGTCATAAATAATAAATTAAAAAAAATTTTTGAAGAGTTTGATAAAGACAGGAATTAAATTATTGCTGAATGTTTGGTAGAATTCACCAGTGAAGTCATCTGGATTTGTATTTTTGGAGAGATTTTGGATGATTGTTTCAATTTTTTTTACTGTTAATCAGTTTATGTAGGTTTTCCAGTTCTTCTTGATTCAGTCTAGGTGGGTATACGTTTTTAAAATCTTTTCCATTGCTCCTAGGTTATTGAATTTGGTGGCAGATAATCCTTCATTGTATTCATATATAATCTTTTGTATTGCTGAAGTGTCTGTTGTAATTTCTCCATTTTCATTTCTTATTTTGATTATTTATCTTTGTTCTTTGTACCTTAGTGAGTCTAGCCAGTATCGGTTTGACAATTAATCTTTTCAGCACCTAGCTCCTGGTTGTACTAATTTCTTTACATTTTTTTTTCTGTTGTTGTTGTTTTGTTTTGTGTCTTTTTTTGTTCTCTGTTTTATTTAGTTCTCTAAATTTTTATTATGTCTTTTCTTCTGCCAACTTTGGGTTTCATTTTTCTTCTTTTTCTAGTTCTTTAAGGTGTAATGTTAGGTTTTTATTTGAAATTTTTCTTGTTGTTTTTTGAAATGGGCCTGTAGTGATATAAATTTCTCTCTTAATACTTCTTTCTGGGCATCCAATTAATTTTGATATGATGTTTTTCAATTCTTGTTTGTTTCTATGTATTTTAATCTCTGGTAAAATGTCTTCTTTAATTGAGTCATTGTTTAATAGTATGTTGTTTAATCTCAATGTATATGAGTGTTTTCCCACTTTCTTTATGCAGTTTATCTTCAAACACAAAACTTCGTGGACACAGAATATGTCTGGTATAATTTCAGTCTTTAAAAATTTTCTGAGGCTAGTTTTGTGTCCAACCATATGGTCTACGTTTGAGAATGTTCCATGTGTCCTAGTAAAAAATGTATAGTCTTGTGTTCTAGGATAACATGACCTATAGATGTTAATTATATCCATTTGCTCTAATGTTTCATTTAAGGTTAATTTTCTGTTTTGATGATCTGTTCATGACTGTGAAAGGGGTGTTTATGTCCTTTACTACAATTGTGTTATTGTCAGTTTCTCTCTTTATTTCTGTTAGTATTATCTTTGTAAATTTTAGTACTTCCTGATTGGGGGCATATATATTAATAAGTGTCATATATTCTTGTATTGTCCCCTGTGTTATTATGAAATGTTCATCATTTTCTCCTGTTACCTTTTTATCCTGAAGTCTGTTTTATCAGAGAAGTAGGGCTACACCCACTCATCTCTGTGTGCCACTTTTTTGGAGTATGACTTTCCACCCTATCTCTTAGAGTCTATATATGTCCTTACAGATGAGATCTGTCTCTTGAAGGTGCATATGTTTGGGATTTGCTTTTTGTTTTAATCTGTTACTCTGTGCCTTTTTATTGGTGAGTTCAGGCCCTTTACATTTAGGGTGGTTATTGATACGTGAGAATTTTCTATTACCATTTTATTTTTTGTTGGCTGGTAGTTTATTATCTCCATTTTTTTTTAATTTTGCTTTTTTTATCCTCCACTTTGCTTTTTAAACATTTATTTTATTTTTTGAGAGAATGTGAAAGAAAAATAGAGAAAGAAAGAAGGGGAAAGAACAAAAAGTCATTTTCATTGTTGCACATCATTAGTGGTGACATGATTTTATTCCACAGTTGATATGGGGTCACATGGGGCAGGAGACAAAATGGGGGCCTCCTGCATGGGAGGTGAGAACCTCCACTACCATGTAATCCTGGCAGTTACCAGTTGCATTGCAGCTCAGTTTATGGGTTATCATAGCCCAGGGCTGGGAATCAAACCACTGACATCATGATTATGAGGCAAAAGCTCAAACACTGAGTTATTCTGGAATCTCCAGTAGTTGTTCACTTTTTTTTTTTTAGCTTGGTGGTGTTCTATGATTTTTGCTTCTGTTACCTATTTTTTTTAAAACACTTTTTTTTTAATACTGTTCATTTTTTCCCCATTTATTTTTATTTATTTATTTATTTTTGACACAGAGAGAGAGAGAGACAGAGAGAGAGAGAGAGAGATACAAAGACAGAGACAGAGAGATAACTGTACTGGGGGAGCTCCCCAGTTTAGCACATGGGTCCACACGGGCCGGAGCCGGATTCAATCCTCAGTCCCCAGCGCTGCAAAGTGAGCGCTTAACCCACTGAGCCATCCCAGCTTCCCCTGTTACCTATTTTTAATGCTGCATATATCTGTTCTGAAATTTTTTGTATAGTTACCATTAAGTTTATGTACAAAAAAAAAGTTTCATGTACAAGTAACCTTTTTTTTGAAGCATGCATCTTACCTTTATTCCCTTTGAAATTTTAAACCTTTACTTCTTCTTTTATGTTTGTTTTGTCAAAGGTTATCCCTACTTATTTTGATTTGTTGTTTCAGGTTGAATTGCCTTCTTCAGTATTTCCTGCAATGCAGGTCTTGAGCAGGAGAATTCCCTTGGTTTCTGTAATAATCTGAAAATGTCTTCTTTACTCCTTCATATCTAAAAGATATTTTTTTTCTGGATAAATTATTCTTGTCTGGTGATTTCTCGTTTCAATTGTTTGAATATTTGGGGAATGTAAGGATAGCTCAGCAGGTTGAGTGCTTGCCTTGCATCTGCAAGGTTTGGGGATTGAGTCCCAGCTCTGGCCTGTCCAAACCCATATTCTGAAACGAGTCACAACTGGTTAA
>PVKE010046628.1:0-12198 GCA_004027555.1 Craseonycteris thonglongyai | reverse complement strand
ATTCATAAAGTCCTCCCTGAATCCCAGGTCCATAAGTTTAGTGCCAATGTTTTCTTCTATGCAATTTATTGTTTCCTTTCTTATTTGGAGGTCTTTAATCCATTTTGAGTTAATTTTGGTATATGGTGAGAGATCGCAGTTCACCTTCAGCCTTTTGCATGTGGCTTTCCAATTTTCCCAGCACCATTTACTGAAGAAGTGCCAATGTTTTGATTTACTGTATTTTTTCATTCTATAAGACCCCCCCAACCCCATGTATATGACAACTCCTACTTTTCTAATTCAACATTAAGAAATCAATACATGGGTTACTCCTGTGTATAAGATGACCCCCAATTTTTTGGTCTAACAATTTTAGACAAAAATATCATCTTATACACAAACAAATATTGTATATTGGGACATTGAAAGACTTAATTTGTATAAACTCATAGCAATGCTATGTACCTAGAGCAGAACTCTAAGGCTTATGACATTCTTTGGTATGGCTGTGAGATGAAAATCAGAGGATGAAGCATTTGCCACAAATCACCTTCATTTTAAAGGCTTCACTGAGAGAGGTGTTGCTAGAATTGAGGTGATAGAGACACACACAAAAAGGGTGGGGTGTCAGAAAGACTTGTAGGGGTAGAAGAAGAATTATCGCAAGTGTCTAGAAATATGGAAAAGAAGGCTACAAACAGTGTTGCCTGAAAAGATTTCTTAAAAAGTCAAAGTCACCTGAGAAACCTACTTCAAAGAAGTCCTCTCAATTTTATAGTCTGGTTGAAAATGGTAAGTTTCTGATTCTTTGTAGAAAATTAAAGGTATAGCAGTCAGTTTGCTATTGTATTATTTAAATTATAACTTAGATTAATTAAATTGCACAGATATATGAAAGCTTTATATCCGAGAATGTGATGAAATAATGGTGTTTGTGGTTATCTCTCTCATGTCCAGATATAATCCTTCTTAAGCAATCATTTCTTATATAAAATAGTTGTAGTTTGATCTACAATACCTTTTCTAGGAACATAAAATACCTTGCTTGTAAGGGCTTCTTCGGTGTAGGATGACCTTTCATTTATGTAGTAATGGTGCTAGAGATCCCATGATTGGGACAGTGGTGAATTCTGGTAATAGATACCTAGCCTATAGGGATACCTAGTAAATTCTTTTATTTATTATACTGCAAAGTAATGGAGAGAGAATTTGATAGGCCCTGTATACTGCAGATACTGACATGACTCAGAGAAGTAATGGTTTCCAATATACTACCATGTTTCTCTGTCCTGAGCAGTACATGACATAAAACTATCTAATTAAGCCACTTATATTAAAAAAAATGTAGGTTTATATTGCTGTGACAGAGCTGAAGACCACGCTTGCCAAAACGCCTGTAAAAGAATTCTTATGTCTAAGAAAACAGAAATGGAGATTGTTGATGGCCTCATCGAGGGTTGTAAGACCCAGCCCTTGCCGCAGGATCCTCTTTGGCAATGTTTTCTTGAAAGCTCACAGTCTGTTCACCCTGGAGTCACTCTACACCCTCCTCCCTCTACAGGCCTTGATGGGGCTAAATTGCATTGTTGTTCTAAAGCAAACACTTCTACTTGTAGGTCAGTATGTCATATTCTTTTATTAAAACCAGTAGAAAATAGCATTGTAATCAATGATTTTAAGTCTAGCAAATTTGTGTTATATTCTTGCATTGTGTAGACTTGAGTTTAGAATATCTTTCATTCATCCAGCAAATATTTATTGGACATCATGTATACAGTAGTCCTCTCCCCCTTATCTGCAGTTTTGCTTTCTGTGATTTCAGCTACCCTGGGTCATCGGTGTGTGTTCCAAAAATACTACAAAAATGTATGAGGACTGTCTGGAAAGTATTCATCTATGTACCCATTATTGTTACATTAACAATGGCTGGATTTTTTTCTGGACAGCTCTTGTACAAATACTATAATTAAACATTAAATTTAGCACTGAGCTTTCTAGTAACCATGGCAAAAAGGAAAGAGATGGATAAAAGAAGGCTAACTTTTCCATGGAAAAGATCATTTTTTATGGCTCTAAGTTCTAGGAGATAGATCTTAGTCTTTTGGGTTTTGCACTTATTTTTATTTTATTTATTTTTTGTCATATATATTCCAAAGTATAGTTCAGAGTTCAAATTTTATGCAAGTCAAATGTTTATTCATCTGGTTCATCTGTCTGTTTCTGATTTTGTGCTTTTGTTTCAGGGAACTGTGCACTAAACTTTATAGCATGAGCTGGGGCAATGCACAGAGTTGGCAAGAGTTTGATCGCTTTTGTGAATATAATCCAGTGGAAGTGTCAATGTTGACCTGTTTAGCAGATGTTCGGGAGCCTTGTCAGTTGGGCTGTAGGAATCTTACTTACTGTACTAATTTTAACAACAGGTAGGAACAAATTGTACATAGAATGGAAATATTTTATCATTGATTATCTTGGTTTTAAATGAATGAAAAGACTGCTATACTCTGGTTTTGTTTTTTGCTAAATTAAAAGGAAATAGTCTTTCTTTATGATTTCATCTTTAACGCTATATTTTATCTGGTAAATCGCCTCTGGGAAAGAAAGTACTATAACTTTAAGTACTATAACTTAGAAGTTCCTTCTAATCTAGGGATACTTCAAACTTTTAGAGTTCAAAAGCTCTCCTCTGTCTTCAGTCTACCATTCTTTTCCTCTCTCTTCTATTATGCCACCAGTGCAAACAGCGCATTGCAAAATAAATCACTGCGAACAATTTGGTTATCCAAGTCCCTCTTGTGGACAGTTTACTTTGAAGGACCTTCAGACTGGGTGAGGTTCCCACCTAGAAAGTTCCCCTACTTTATACAAAAAAATATTTTCTCTGCAGAAGCAATTCAAGTAGGTATTTTCCTGAGGTATCAAATATGTTAAGAAAAATGTGGGCCAAGAACTGAGTTACTGGCTCAAGAAACAGTGAAGAAAACAAAAACAGCATCCATAAATATAGAGAATTCTGTATCAGATAAGCCAAAGAGGAGGAGTTTCTAAAGAAGAGGAGGCTGGTTTTGTGAGTTGCAGCCCAGAGATCAAGAGGGCAAAAAGGAAGAGCATCATTCAGTTGAGCCAGTAGGATGTTCAGAGAGTGTTTGCCTAACGCTATCACATATCCTATCTTAAAAGTATTTGGATTATTATTTTGAATTAGAAGACTGAGATAGCTTTACCACTGGTGATTGAGTATCAGCCAGTAAGAACCTGGTTTAGAGACTGAGCAAATTTGAAATCTATGAAATGTTTGAAATTAAACTTGGACACATAGTTCTAGATCCTGGTAATACTGGAATAGTTTATATCAGACCAACTTCTTGCCAATACCAATTATGGACTCTGCGTAAAATGTTTTAAAAGATTGTTTTGAAGGCATTGGGAAGTTGCCCAAAGCAGAAATGAGAACCACATTTATCCAGTTTTCCATCATGGGCACTCCAGTTTCTTTCTATGGCATATAAAATTCAAGCAAAAAGCAGCAGTCTTGGGCTGAGGACTTAGAGATCAAAGGTTGGGGCTGCCATAGTGGCTAGATATGGAAGCAGAAAATCCCAGAAAGGAAGGAACCACAAAAAAGAGATACCCCAAAATCTGCATACAAATCCTCCTTAAACCCGTGAATTTAACAAAGCCATAGGATACAAGGTTAACATATAAAAGCCAATTTATTTCTGTCTATTAGCAACATATAATTGGAAAATGCAATGTATTTTAAAATACTAATTTACATGATTGCATCAACGAACATGAAATATATAAGGATAAATTTAACAAAAGTTGTGTAAGAATATACTAAAAACCAGAAAACTTTGCAGAGAGAAAGTAAAGACAGCAAATAAATGGAGAGAGGTACCACATGCATGGATTAGAAGACTCAGTCTTGTTAAAATGTTAATTCTCCCAAAACTGATCTCTAGATTCAGTGTAATCCCAATGGGCTTTTAAAAATAGAAATTGCCAAGCTAATTTATAAATTTATATGAAAATACAAAGGACCTAGAAAGCTAAAATAATTTTTTTAAAAGAACAAATTTGGAGAACTTAAAGTATTTAATTTCAAGACTTATTATGAAGCAACAGAAATTAAAACAATGTAATGTTAGCATAAGTTTGGACAAATAGATCAATAGAACAAAATACAGAGGGAAGAATAGACCTACAGAGAGTAAACTGATTTTCAGCAAAGGCAGTAAGATAATTCAGTGCAAAAAGAAACATCTTTTCAACAAATGATGCTGGGACAATTGAGTATCTTACAGGGAATAAAAAGAACCTCAACCTGGTCTCACACCATATACAACAGTTAATTCAAAATAGGTCATAGAACTAAACATAAAAGGTAAAAATATAAAGCTTTTAGAAAACAGCATAGGAAAGAAATACCTTAACCTTGGTGTAGGCAAAGGTTTTGTATACAGGACAAAAAATGCACTAATTATAAGAGAAAAAAATTAATGAATTAGAGTTTAATAGTAAACACTTTGTTCACCAAAAGACACCATTTAAAATATGAAAAGGCAAGCCACAGTCTGAGAGGAAATATTCAATATGTGCACACACACACATAACACACACACACATTTGACAAAGGACCTGTATCCAGAATATATAAGTGACTCCTGCAACCTTATAATAAGAAATCAAATCACCAAATAAAAAACTGGGCAAACAATTTGCAAAGACCCTGTACCAAAGAAGACATCAAAATAGCAATTTAAGTATATAGAAAAAGTTCATTATCATTTAGTTGTGCAAAATACAAATTAAAGCCTTGATGAGAAACCTCCTCATAGGCACTAAAATGGCTAAAATTAAAAGACTGACAAGCATGTGAAACAAGTGGAACTCTCAAACTTTGCTGCTAGGAGTATAAGATGGTTTAAGCACCTTGGAGAGTTTTCTTTCAGTTTTGTAAAAAGTTGCTAGTCTATGACGTAGCAGTTTCATTCTGAAGCATTTACCGAAGAGACATAAAAACATGTTTAAATGAAGATGTATATAGTATCCTTTTTCATAAAAACCCCAAATTGGGGGGGGGAATCCATCAAGTAGGAAATGAAAGAATATATTGTGGTGTATCCAAACAATGGATGGTACACAGCAAGAAGAAAAAAAAAAGCATGAAAAAGTGCAGCATGATTAGTCATCAGTGAAATGCAAATTAAAATCAGTAAGATACTACTATACACTAATAGAAAGGCTACAAGTAATAAGACTGACAGCATGAAAAGCATGTGAAACTTACATATTTTGCTGATGAGAGCATAAAACGGTATAACCTCACTTTAGAAAACAGTTTGATGATTTCTTAGGAAAATACTACCCAACAATGCCATTCATAGCCATGAAATGGCATGGAAACTGGGAAAAACTTTAATGTCTATAAACAGGTGAATAAATAAATCAGTGTTTCTCGAAGTATTTCCCATGGTCCCCCAAATGCCATGAGATCGAAAGTGTTATAATAATACTAAGATGTTATTTGCTTTTTCACTCTCATTCTCACAAGTGGACAGTGGAGTTTTCCAGATGCTATAGGACAGGGTGTCCAATCTTTTTGGCTTCCCTAGACCATATTGGAAGAACGATTGTCTTGGTCACACATAAAATACACTAGCACTAACAATAGCTGATGAGCTAAAAAAAAAAAAATCACAAAAAGAATCTCATCATGTTTTAAGAAAGTTTACAAATTTGTGTTGGGCCCCGTTCAAAGCTATTCTGGGCTGCATGAGCCCTGTGGGCCACGGGTTGGACAGGCTTGCTATAGGACATATGATATAGCAACAGAATGGATGCAGGAGCAAATATGAAAATTTAGCTATCTCCTACTAAGCCAGACATTAAAGAGATTTTTAAAACTGTAAACCAGTCCTACCCTTCTCACTAATTTTTGTTTTGTTTTTTAAAATATATTTTTCATAAAAAACATTACTTATATCGACATGTAATGAGTTTATTGCCATTTAAAATGAATTAATAACTACATTAAAAATCTCAGTTTTGATTTACCCTTGATCTTAGCCAAAAGGCTGAGAAGCAATTGATTTACAATGTGATAGATATTGGTGGGTATAAACAAAAGCTTTTTAAGAGCCTCAATAATTTTAAAGGTGAGGATAGGTCCTAAGATCAAAATATTTGAGAACCACTAGGATAAACAAATTGTGGTACATTAATAGAATACTACTCAACAATAAAAAACAATTTATATATATAATAGCATGGGCAAATCTCAAAAGATTGTTTAGCTAAAAGACAGAAGAATCCACTTACCAGTATATGAAGTTCTAGAATAGGGAAAATTAATCTATGGTGATATAAGTACAAATGATGGTGGCCTCCGGGGTGCAGTCAGCAGGGAGGGCACTGACTGAAAGGGGTACAAGGGAACTTCCTAATGTGGTAGAAATTCTCCTTAGTCAATTTGGATATGCTTATATGGATGTACACATTTGTCAGATCACATAAAACTGAACCCATAAAACCTGTGCATTTTATTTTTATAAATTATATCCCAGTTTTAAAAACTTGGACTTATTTATTTTTTGAAATGAAAGAAATAAACATATGAGTATAGAGATGATAGTCCTGTCCATGGCATTTTGAAGTTTTTAACTGTCTCATAAAAATCTATGTTAAAAAGAAAACATGCTGTTAGAATCTTAATGGTAGTTTCTATGTTGAATTTTTGTACATTCAATACTGATATTCTTTGATGGGTTGTGTATATTTTCTTCTTTAAGAAAATCACATTTTCCTGGTTATTAGTATGTCAGGACTTTACACATTGCTTCTCTCTGGAAATTAATTGCCTCTTGATTCTTTCTGACCTTTTTTTCCCTTTAGGCCAACAGAACTTTTCAGGAGTTGTAATGCTCAGTCAGACCAAGGAGCCATGAATGACATGAAGCTATGGGAAAAAGGAAGCATAAAGATGCCATTTATCAACATACCTGTTCTTGACATTAAAAAGTGCCAGCCAGAAATGTGGAAAGCAATAGCTTGTGCATTACAGATTAAACCTTGTCATAGTAAATCCCGAGGAAGTATTATTTGCAAGTAAGTTATTTTTCGTCATAGTGACTCTTCAGTTTTGGTTCAGACCCTCCATGATCTTCACCCATGGCCAATCATTAGAGTTTTCACTCCCACTATTTCCCTTTGCACATCACCCACACAAGTCAAATGCTTTTCCACTTTTTCCTACTCTTCTTGAAATACCCTTCCCCCATCTCCACTTGCCTACTGCTACCTGTCTTTCTTAGCTACTCATGAATACCAGTGATTCCTATGGAATCTTCCCATATTTCTCCAACTGATAGTAATTTATTCCTACTGTAAACTTCTATAGACCTTTATTTGTACTTCTCTTATGGTACTTAGTTCAAGAAACATGTATTGAGGACTGTTAGGACACAATTCTATGTTTATATTTTAATTTGTGTAATATTCTGTTAGACTTTGCTTGAGGAGTTTATTCTTCTTTGTACCAGTTTTTTTTATTTTCATTCTTATATCCTCTTTCCTCTTTTTCTCTTCTTCAGGGATTAGCATAATCCTGAGACACAATAGGTATTCTACAAATGTTTGATAAGTGAAGGAGTTAGTGAATATGGGCAGTAGGGACTGTTCCTAGTAAACATTTTGTGAATGGTTTCCTTAGGAGATCTAAGATAAAGTAAAGACAAAAGCTCCTATGATGGGTGAAACACAAAGTATTAACTATTTCATAATCTATGTCAGCTGCTCTTCAAGCATCTTTTTTTCCAAAAAGCTTTTCCAAAAGCAAGTTAATAACAAGCCTCTAAGTTGTTGGTATGTGGCTCGGTGCTGCTGGGCACTTGATGACTGAGTGCAGATTATTTCAATTTTACACAGGATCCATATCTATTCTCTGACATGACTTGGGAATGACATGAGTAGAGGAGAAAGGAGGGACACCTATTGGGTGACAAGAAAGAGTCAACAAGTGGGAAATTTATAGACTCTTAGCACAGAAAGTTTATAGGAGTCAAATTCCTATTAAGACTGAGAAAACGGTAAAGTGGTGGACTTTCCAGTTGTTATAATTAAACACCTTAATGTTGTTAATTTAAAAAGTCCTTAAAAAGAGAAAGGTCGGGGAGGCCGGGATGGCTCAGAGAGTTGGGCGCTCACTTTGCAGCGCCAGGGACCGAGGATCACATCCCGGCCCCGGCCCATGTGGAACCATATGCTGAACTGGGAGCTCCCCTAGTTCAGTTCTCTCTGTGTCTCTGTATCTCTCTCTCTCTCTCTCCTCTGTCAAAATAAATACGGTAAATAAAAAATATATTTAAAAAACAAAAAAAAAGAAAGAAAAAGGAAGGAAGGGAGGGATGAAAGAGAGAAGAAAGGAAGAAACAAACACGCATAAAGTCCTGAGAGAAAGGATGTATGATTTTGCAAAGAGCAAATCAGGCTTAATTTCTTTTTAAAGAGTGAAAAGACACATTGGTGATAGTAGCATAAATATGAGTATAAAATTTGAGCAAGGCCTTTGATCTCAGGTAAGAGAAAGTTGGGGATGCTTTGATAGTGTAATACAGGGGTGTCAAACTCAATTAAAACACGGGCCATTTGGTGCAACAGGCGAGATTCACGTGGGCCACATCACATTTACAAACGTCACCAGAACGGAGTCAGCGCGTTTATACACGCCCACAGGCCCCCAGGAAAGGCACTGGGCCACGTGTATACTCGTCTTCAGTAGTTAAAGGGTTAATGAGGGAATTGTGTGTACGGTATTGCCTCGATCTCCCCTAAGCACTATGTTCTTCATAACAATTTTTTCTATTTTTATTTTATTTCAGAGCATCGTGGGCCACAAAAAATTACCTCGGGGGCCGCCAGTTTGACACCCCTGGTGTAATACATTACTCTTCAACCTAAAGTTTGCTATGAGTCCTATTCTCTTTTGCCATACTTATAACTAACCAGTTGTGAAATATTGTTATTAAAAACTTGCTTTCTGAAAAGCTTCAGAAACAGAATAGATATTGATTAGACAACATGAGGAGGTTCTTCAAACCCTAAATTTGTGTATATTTTCCTTTTCAAGATCAGATTGTGTGGAGATTCTCAAGAAATGTGGGGACCAGAACAAGTTCCCTGAAGACCACACAGCTGAAAGTATTTGTGAGCTTCTGTCACCTACAGATGATCTGGAGAATTGCATACCTTTGGATACATACCTCAGTAAGTACTTCATTTTTTAAATTTCAAACACGTCTCTTTTCCATCTCTGCCCTTGATATTTGCTTTGGATGAGCATCTGTCTGTTGAGAACATGTAATTTAATGATACTATCTCAATAGCAGACTTTTATCATAATTGCTTTGGCCCCTTTGGCCCAGGAAAGAGTTATCTGAAAATACGGTATGTAAGCAAAAGCAATGGTAACAGTCTGAAAAGGCAGTCAACTGTTGTCAATCAGGAATTCTAAGCAATGAATCAGAGGCCAGCATTCTCAGATAACTAGCTCCATATCTTTGCTGTTTCCTTGCCATAATTTGACCAGGAAGTGGAATTTCCACCAGGGAGTCTTCAGCTCTTTGTTGTCAGGTGTTCAGTAGATCTGAGCCAGGTACTATTGGCTTGGACTTACCCACCAAGTAGCAAGTAAGGAATGATGGTCTGTGCTATTACATGAAAATGGAACTTTTCTCTCGGTCAAATACAGTAGATTCTCAGTTAACTGGCCTCTAGGGATTGGTAGATGCCGGACAAATTTAATTTCTGGTTGCTTGAGAATTACTATTTAAAATAGGCCTGAGAAGCCGGGATGGCTCAGTGGGCTAAGTGCTCACTTTGCAGCCCCGGGGACCTAGGATTGAAACCTGGCCCTGGCCCGTGTGGACCCATATGCTGAACTGGGGAGTGCCCCCAGTTCACTTCTCACAGGGGTAAGACCCGGCTCAGTTCCTGCCCTGTGTAGCCCCACCCACCTGTAGAATGAAACTATGTGGAAAAACCAATGATGTGCAACTATGGAGACTGTTCTGGGTCCTCCTCCTTCTCTCCGTCTCTGTATCTCTCTCTGTCAAAAATGATAAAAATAAATCTTATAAAAAAATTACAAAAAAATAAAAAATAAAACAAAATAAAATAGGTCTAACTGGGGAAACTGGGAGTACTCACTTTGCAGCCCTGGGGTCCAAGGATTGAGTCCTGGCCCTGACCCCGACCCCTGCAGAACCATATGCTGAACTGGGGTTTGCTTCCCATGTGGGAGGCCCCCAGTTCAGTTCTTTCCAGGGTGAGCTTCCTATATAGGAGGGCCCTGGTTCTGCCCCCATCTCGCACGGGCATACCTCCTATGCATGAGGCCCCAAGCCTGTTCCGGCCCTACACGGCCCCCAGCTCCCGCCCTGGGTGAGCCTCTCATGTGGGAGGCCCCTGGTTCTCAGAGGGTACGCCTCCCATGCGGTAGGCCCCTTACCTGGTTCCCGCCCTGTGTGGCCTGTGCCCACCTGTGGAATGAAATTATGTTGAAAACTGATGACGTACAGCTATAGAGACTGCTCTGGGCCCTCTCCCTTCTCTCTGTCTCTCTCTGTCTCTGTCTCTCTCTCTGTTAAAAACAATAAAATCTTAAAAAAAAAAAAGGCCTAACTAGTCCTATACCCCTTGCTATACCATACCATACCATAAATTCTGTATTGCCTTGATATTAATATTGAGATACAGTAATTAAAAGCAAATTAAGACAAAGACAAACCTAATGTAACAGTTTTATTATAAAAACAGCTTTGTGAGTTCAGTGTGCAATTTTAATTAAATGACAGTTAATAAACTTCAGCTTAATGAATTTCACTAACAATTTTTTAATTAAATTAACTTTAAAAAATACACACTTAAAACTGTTAGAGTAGGGGTAGAGAGCTTACTGGGTAGACTTCGAATCAGGATCACCAGATTCTGATGATGTAACTAGGACAGGATCAGGACAAGTGGATGTGGATGGTTTTGTATTCCCACCAGTAGATGATGCTGTACTGGCAAAATTCCATGCAGCTTTTTAAAAAAATGAATGAATATTAGTTTGCTTTGAGGCCCTACGCCTCTCATGCAAAGTCAGGTTGTGCTGCATAACATGCTGAGATTTTAATTTTTATTGAAAGTATGATTTCTCTGATTTTTTTGCCAGTTGCTTGAGTTTTGGTTAGTAAAGAGTCTACTGTACTTCTGCCAAGAGCTAGAAGAACAAATTGGTATCCATTGAGGGATCTTAAATCTGAGCTTCCTGGCAGGAGGGGGCTGTGAATGGTGGAAAGCAGGGACTAACAAGTACAGCTCCTGCACACCAAGTAGTGAGGGTAAGGGGAGAGTTTAGGCTGCCACCAAGGGGCAGTGGTGCTGTGACCTGGCTGAAAAGGCAGTGAATTCAGCTCCTACTTTGTTTTTCTCTGTCAGATAGGATTAAATTCCACTGCAAATACTTGAACAACAGATAGAAGTAAAGGAAAGCCCAGAAACAAATCATCCCAAATTATAAGGTAAACTGGGAAAGATGATCTTTTTAGCTGTGGGCCCATTACCACCCTAAGTAAGATTGGAGTTCTAGTAGTAAGCAGGAAAATAAGATTGAATGCTACACTTGCAGGTAATAATCTCTGCCATGTTTCCTCAAGACCAACAAACTATGTCCCTTAGTCTTTGGGGCTAGTGTAGCAAAAAAAGAGAGCGTTAGACTAGAATTGTAAGTCTTTGAGCAGATTACACCTTTGAGCCTCAGCTTCCCTATTTATAAAACTATTGGGTTGGATGAGATAAATAAACTCCAGGAGCCCTTATACATCTATTAGCCTTAGAGCCTGAGTCTGACCTAAAATCAAGTCAGAAAAATGAATGTATTCATGGGATGCTGGGATAGTTCAGCAGGTTGAGCGCTTGCCTTGCAACCACAAGGTCTGGGGATCCAGTCCCAGTCTCAACCCATGCAAAACCCACATACTGAACTGCAGTGCTGCCTCCCACATGGGAGGCTCCCAGTTCTGTTCTGCCCTGCATGGCCCCACATCCACCTGTGTGGAATGAAACTATGTCAAAAAACTAATGAGGGGAAAGCCGGGATGGCTCAGCGGGTTGAGCGCTCGCTTTGAGGCCATGAGGACCGAGGATCGAATCCCGGCTCCGGCCCAGGCA
>PVKE010046627.1:0-12194 GCA_004027555.1 Craseonycteris thonglongyai | reverse complement strand
GTGGGTCCTGCCTGGGCCGGAGCCGGGATTCGATCCTCGGTCCTCATGGCCTCAAAGCGAGCGCTCAACCCGCTGAGCCGTCCCGGCTTTCCCCTGTTTCTCTTTTTTTGATGGAAAAGTGTTGGCAAAATACAGTAGGAAACTCATCAAACTGTGCTGAAGTTGGGGATTGATAAAGCAGAAGTTGCAACTATCAGTAGAGAAAGTAACAAGTTGCATTTATAATTTAAGCACATTGGTATTTTCTCTTAGATAAAAGTACTGAGTGACCCTCATTCATTATGGTCTACAGAGTTGAAGCCAATTTTAGATGTCCTGCAGGGTTTAAAAGCACAATAGCTTTCTTTTTGCATAGAATAGCTAAGTTACTATCCACACAAAGCTCCAGGGCATCGTCATCTGGTTAGTGGTAATCAAGGTGATACCCACCCACCCTCAAAGTGAAGAAGTGACTATTTTCTTGTTAGCTGTGGTATTGTCTTTTCTTTGTCTTCAAGAATAGTACATGGTTGCAAATAGACAACCCTATGGTGAGGCCTTGTAGCACCCAAGGAGAATCCAACAGGCTTCCTTCATTGCGTTCTGTCTTCTCTCCTTCACCTCAGACTGTCGATGTTTCTGCTTGTGTAAGCCCATAATTTTTTTATCCATCTATATTAGCCCAGATGCACACTTAATGCTCTCTTCTGATCATGACTTTCATTTTTTTTTTAAATAGAAACAAGTTGATAATTTACTAAATCTGTAATTTCTGGTTCCTTTCGGTTTAACAATTCCTTCTTCAACTCATTTCTCTCTTCTCACATTTACAAGAAGCATCCACAAGGAAGCAAGCTGCTCACTCAACACAGCTTAGAAATCTCAGCAGAATGCCTACACTCATTTGCAAGTTCAATGTTCCACAAAACATGAGCACATGAACGCAGTTCAGCCATGTTCTTCGCCACCTTCTAACAAGGATTGCCTTCTCCTTGGTTTCCAATGACAGGTCCTCATTCTTTTCTGAAACCAAACCAGGGTGGCCTTTAATATCCACACTTCTGCCAACTTTCTACTCAGGAATATTCACGTATTTTCTAAGAAAATGAGAGCTATTGCTGCAGCTCTTTATTTTCTTTCTTCTGAGTCTCCACCACAAACACCTTGAACATTCCTAATTCTAGCATGCACTTCACAACTCTGCCAGCCTCTGTCACCCAGTTCCTCAACTTTTCCCAGTGTTTTAGAGATTTCTTACAGCCACACTCCACTTGCCACTACCAAAGTCCGTATTAGTCAGTTTGGGCTACGACAGCAAAGCACGAAAACATCGCAGACTGGGTGGGTCACACAACAGTTTATTTCTCACATTCTGGAAGCTGGGAAGTACAAGGTCGAGACCCAGCAGGGCTCCGTCTCTGGTGAGGGTTCTCTTACTGATTTGCAGATGAGCACTTTTCCTGCTTGCTCACATGCATTTGAGCACAGAGAGCAGGCTCTCGCCTGGTTCTCTTCCTAGGACCCATGAGGGCCCTATTCTCATTACTTCACCTGACTCTAATTATCTCCCAAAGGACTCACTTCCCAATGGCATGTCATTGGTGTTGCAGGCTTCACCTTGTGGATTTTGGAGGAATAAAGCCATTCACATCATAACAAATGGTAAGAAAAAGACCAATAACACAATGAAAAAAAATGTATGTAGGCCGTTTGTTTGGTCCTCAACATGTGACCTAGCACTTATCAGTGTTGATGGCCTTGTGACTCATGAACCTTTCCAGCCACAACGAGGTTCACATGTTAGTCACACGTTAGCCCTTGCCCTGTGCACATCCCCTTGAGGTTTTGTCTTAACTTCTGTGGTTATCATGTGTATTTTTGGTTTGGGATTGCATACAGTTTATATTATTCCTTACGGGATCAATGTGTTTGGTTCTCATCATTTCTGGTATTCGTTGCACCTCCTGGAACCAATTAACGACTAGTACCAAGATACCACTGTATGTAATGACTATCAGATTGGACTTTTCTGGAACACCAAAGACTCTTTGCAGAGTAAGTTAGAGATTGCTTATAGATGCATTGTTCATTCACAATCACAGAGGCCTATTTCTTGAATTGTGTAATATCTGAGACTCAAAGCACCTAACCTTTTTCTCAGGGACCCATTAATGACCAAACAGGCTTTATTTCCCAAGCAGTAGTGCTGACATAGCATAATGGAGACTGCCAAGCTGGTCATGTGTGCTACAGGGAACGATAAGGGTGCAATTTATGGCACCCTCTGCATTGCTTCCCAAATCTTGTTCTGTGCGTGGAGCATCTCTGAAATCCCAAATTTTGTGGAAATGGCATTTTCTTCATTTATTTACTCACTGTATTAAGAGTTTGTTGCTATCACTGAATGTCATGAGACCCTACAACCTGAACTACATTTTCTCTTTTCTTCTATGGAAGTAAATCAGATGGTTTAATTCATTTACATGCAGTTTGAGTGAAAATCTCTTTGTATTTTTATGGTGGCATAATAGCTACCAGAAATACTCCCATGGTTGCCATACGCACTGTAATAAGCAAAGTCTAAAAGATTGATTTCAGATTAGGCTCTAAATGGGCACAAAAATAATTTTGGAAACTATATTATTTACTTAATAGTTCATACTTAGGCAGTTTGAAAATACAGAATGACTGTCTAATACCATCAACCATAGAAAGAGTTTGATAGAGCTAGGCTGATCATAAAGTTGATATATTAGGATATGCAGCTGCATTTTCAATATAATGTCTAAAATATTAATAAAGATGTGGATCCAAAATGCTATCAAAGCATTGAATATGGCCAGTTCTCAATTCTGCATGACTATATGCTGACTTTCTATTGATAGTATGATATATTTTAATCAACTTTATGACCTAGAGAAAGCATTAGAAAAAGATGAATGTGTTAAAAACCCAGGGGCATTAGCCCTGTATATTTCCAAATTAGAAAAGAAAAAAATGGGTCCTGCTTTATTTTTTTAAGCATTGTATTACATGCCAAAGGAATCACCCAGGCCATACTGGAATACAGACAAATGCTTAATGATAATTAGTTTGAACTATTGCATGTTGATGCATCTATATTAGATATAATTCATGGTTTCTGAGAAAATTGCTTAATGAAATAAAAACACTATTGAATATTTATAATCTACTATAAGAAAAATGTACCACAATTTAAATTATATATTTAAAATTATAAATAAAGGCAGAAACACTAAACTTCAAGAGTGACTTAAACTTCTCTGGTTTTCCTTTTGTTGTGAATAATTGCTTTTTTTGAATTCATCAAGAATAAATTCATTATCTAAAATTACTAGTTTATATATAAGAAAGCATTTATAATGAATTGAAACCACCCAGTCATGTCATTAGGTAAGTTTGATTCAGTTCCTAGTACGTCTTCTCTTAATTATCCACTAAAGGACCAGTGAAGAAAGTATCAGAGATAAAAACTCACAACATAAAACTTCAAGGGACAGACAATATCTTGTAACAAACTGGGGGCAATTTTCATGAGGCATAGTTAACAGGTAATTTTTTAAAAATAATCACACTTTACTGACACTTGCTCTCATGAATGGAAGAAGCCCTCTTCATCTGGAAGATGAGTAAATGATGGATGTGAGGGATTCATCGAAAGACACAGATTACAAGAAACTGACAGTGGACCATTATGTAACAATGTTGTGGTATGGTATATTGATTTATCCTTTGTTGTGTATCTACTGATGCTAAGTTCACAGAAAAAAAGGAAAAGTTTTTCTAGTTCAGTTTATGAATTTTCTACCTTTCCTGATTCCCTTACATCTCCATCGCTATGTAGAACGCAATGCATGAGAGAAGAGTGGTATTATATGACTTGTAATAGGCTTTTGTTTAAAAAGTTTTGCTGGGGATGCCAGGATAGCTCAATATGTTGAGCACTTGCCTTGCAACTGTGAGGTCCAGGGATTGAATCCTGGTTCCAGCCTGTGCAAACACACATGCTGAACTGCAGTGCGCAACTGGTAACCATTGGGACGGCAGCAAATGTTCTCACCTCCCATGAGGGAGGCCCTATATCCACCTGTGTGGAGTGAAACTATGTCAAAGAAAACTGATGATCTACAACTATGGAGACTGCTCTTGGCCCTTCTCTCTCTCTCTCTCTCTCTCTCTCTCTGTCTGTCTCTCTCACCTTCTCTCAAACAGTAAAATAAATCTAAAAAATAAAAGATTTTCTTCTAAATGCAAAAATTGGCTTTTTTTAACATCTTACAGAAAAGGAATAATAGTAGCAGTAATAATAATACTGTGAATAAAATTCTTGTCTAAAACTTTTAAATTGTACATTAGCAAAATAAAATATCAGAGACATTGTTTAGCAAAGAAATCTATTCACTTTGGTTAAACATAAGGTTGTATAAATTTATTTGACACATTATATGTTATTGCATAAAACGACCTAATGGTTGCCTAACTGATATGCTTTTGAGTGCTGACTTTAGTGCCTGTACATTTTGCAATAATTCTTACTCTCCTACTACTATTTTCGGTCACAATGTGAATGATGGAATAATGGTCAGGATTCAGTTAAAGCTCACACAACTTACATAAGACTAAACAACACCTGAAAGCCAAGGGTCTTAATAGCATATTTGAATGTTAAAATTTTATCATAAAATATTTTATGTTACAAAGTATCAAATAATCAGTTGTGTTGTGAATTGTTAAGATACACAGTTACATGGAAATCATCCATCAGGCCAATTGTGAGCATTACTACGGTACAGACCTTTTCATTTTGACAACTAAACTAGAAAAAGAACAGGCTATATTTCTTGACACAAAAATACAAATTAATTTGTTTCACCAATAAAAGCCAAGTTAAATTATGACAAATTAAAACAGTAATTAAGCTAACACATACAATTATTTATCTTCTAAATAAATGAGGTGGAAAGAGAGAGGTCTTGTTCTTGACACTTCTGGGAAAATCACTTAAATAGTTTTTAAAAATTAATTAAAATAGTAAAGCCTGAGTAAAACCAGCTTATTTTTATAAAGAAGAACAGTCATACATACCTAATCCCCTTTTATGAAATAAGAGTGACAAACCTCTCATGAGGAATTGCTGTTTATGAGAAATCTCACCAAATTCAGTTCACTTTTATTACCCTAGGGCTTTGCAAAGTTTTTAGGTACAGTGCTCAATCAAAATACACTGAATCAGGGAACACACTCAGCAGATAAAAGGAAATGGCTGAGTGAGACTACCTGGCTTTGTCTACATTTATGATTCTACTAGAGAACACACTCATCAGTAATTATGAGTTATTAAGAGCTGCAAGTATGCACATGAGTGCACATGTGTGTGCCCACACCCCTACTTACATACACACATATAGACAATATATTCATAGCATGAACACTTGCTAGTTAATAAATGTGTGCAAGGCATGCAAGCAATAGCAGAGTTCTCTCAGAAGTGAATTGTTCTCACAGAGAGAAGTGAAATGTAAAATGTCAACATATAATTGATTGGAACTGGAATAGATGGAATGGCTTAGTCCCTCCTATAAAACACTTTACAGTAGATTGACTGGAGACGTTAATGTGGGAACCACAACACAGTGTTATTTGGAAGCATGACTGGTAAGCCTTAGAACAGATGTGACATCACTAAAGAAAGCTTTACTAGCATCTACCCAGGCAGTACATAGTGTCTCTTCCAGCAAACACACGTGTATTTACATCAGTGTTCCACATCCTGAAGATGAACGAGACATCATCCAGCTTGTTGTTGTTTTAATTCCATAATCATAAATTTTATTCAGATAATTCGACTTTTCGGACACTTTGACCCCTAGTAGGCAATGTCCTCTGGATCACAGCAACATGGGGCTCTTCATTAAATATCCACTTAACGATACAGGAACGTACATCAGTCTCATAATTGAGTTATAGCATTTCACTAAGTCTTGACAGAGATAAGATCAAATTTCAAAATATCAGTCTGAGGAACAAATTCTAGATAAAGATAACTTCCCCATCTCACTAGACAATCAACCAGACCTTCTCAATGCCCACCCAGCCCGTACCACTGAACTTCATCCCAAGAACACACCATCTGCTTCCATGTATTGTTTTTTAATGAAGTATTTCTTAGTACTTTTATATTCATAGCAAAATTGAGAGCAGGTGCAGATTTCCCATACATCCCTTACCACCATACCACAGCCTCCTCCCTATCAGCATTCCACACCGCAGTGCTGTTTGTTACCACTGATGAACCTGCATTGACACATCCTTATGACGCAAAATCCATAGTACGCATTAGGGCTCACTCTTGGTGGTGTACAGGCTGTGTGTTCTGACATATGTATCTAGCATGATAGTATCCAACTATAATGAATAGTTTCAGGGTACTAAAAATCCTCGGTTCTCTGACTATTCACCCTCCCTCTCCCCCAAACTCTGGCTACTACTGATTCTTTTATTTTTTTATCTTATACAAAATGTCATATAGTTGGTATCATAGAGTATGGAGCCTTCTCAGATGACATCTCTCACTTAATCATATACATTTAAGTTCCCTCCATGTTTTTCATAGCTTGATAGGCTCATTTCTTTTTAGAAGTGAATAATATCTTATTGTCTCAATACATCATAGTTTAATTATCCATCCACCTATTCATACTAAAGCATATCTTGGTTGCTTCCTAGTTCTGGCAACTTTGTATAAAGCTTCTAATATAAACATTTTTGTGTAGGTATTTGTGCGGACCTAAGTTTTTAACTCATCTGGTAAATACGAAGCATGTGATTACTGGATTATGTGGCAACAGCATGTTCAGTTTTGTAAGAAACTGCTCAACTGTCTCCCAATGTGACCATACAAGTTTGTGTTTCCACCAGTAATGAATGAGAGTCCCTGCTGCTCTGCATCCTCACCAGCATTTGGTGTTGTCAGTGTTTTGGTTTTTTGGCTGTTTTAATAGGTATGTAATGTTATCATTTTAATTTGCTTGACTTTCCCTGATGACATATGATGTTGAGCATTTTTCAGGTGCATATTTGCCATCTGTATACATTTTGAGTACAGTTTCCGTTCAGGTTTTTGCCCATTTTTTAATTGGGTTGTTCATTTTCTTACTGTTGAATTTTAAGGATTCTTTGTGTTATTTAGATAACATTCCTTTATCAGATAAGTCTTTTGCAAACATTTCCTCCCATGCTCTGGTTTGTGATCTTATTCTCTGGACAGTATTTTTCACAAAACAGATGTTTTAAATTTTAATAAAATCTAGCTTATCAATTATTTCTTTCAGGCATTGTACTTTTGGTGATATCTAAAAAGCTATCACCCATCATTATTGAGATTTCTAGGTTACCTTTTAGAAGTTTTATAAGATAGTTTTGCATTTAATGTTTAGGCCTATGGTCAATTTTAAATTAATTTCTGTGACGTGTGTAAGCTCTCTAGCTAGATTCATTTTTGTACATATGTATGTCCCATTGTCCTAGCACCGTTTCTTGAAGACGACCTTTCTTGATTGTATTGCCTCTGCTCCTTTGTCAGATTGGTTGAGTACACTCACGTGGGTGTGCATTTTTCTTTAGTCTGCAGTTACAGATTTCCTTTTTAGGTCTAGTGGAGGCTGTGCCACGTTATCTTGATACTAATTTCAGGACAGTGGAAAAATATCTGACAGCTGCTGAAGGGCTGCGGGCAGACAGCCTTCAGTTGTCTGACTTCTGCCAGCTTGGGTTTGCCAAAGTGGATGGCTTTGCACCAGGGTAAGTGTGGGCCCTTCCGAAGGGAGCCCACATTCGACAGGTGTGACCACAGAGGAAATAAGAAGGCAGACAACTTAGCTCAACTCAGGATAACTCGGAAGTGACCTGGATCTCAAACTTCACTGAGGCTGCAGCTAAGGACTTCGTGAGAATGTATTGAAGCTTAACATTCTCTGTGTCCAGTGATGCCTCTTTTCCCACTCTTTCATATAGCGAAGTACATCCTAAGAAACTGCCTGTGTGTTAACCATTGTTTCAGAATTTGCTACCCTGGGGCCTGTCATAGGTTTGAATTACAGCTTGAATCCTCAGGGAGATACCATGGTTTATGGAAATAAATCTTATCAAAATGACACAGTAAACATACCATAGTTATGTTTACTGTGTTTTCAGGCAAGTAAAAACATTGGGTGTGGTAAAAATGCACCTTGGCCTATATTTTTACGGTAACGTTTTCTTGATACTTTTCTATTTTGTTCATTTATCCAATTATTGTCAAATCTGTTTCCAAAAGTTAGTTTGTGGATTCCAAAAGACTCCTGGTACTGAGACATAATGTGTTTGAGGGAAAAAAAAAAATTCAGGAAATTGGAGAAGGAACTTGGACACTTTCAAACAAACCAGAAGTGCCTAATACAGCTGCTAATCCTCTTTTCATTTCTAAAACTTTAGAAACTCAAAAACAATTTCCACATAAATGTTCACAGAAAAAAGGTCTTAACATCTCATCCTAGGAGAAAGCAGGCCTAATTATCACTTCAGATTTTAATAATTTGTGATTTCTGATTAATTCATGATCTTATTATTACCCATTGAAATATATCTACATATACTTCCTTACATGCCATTTAAAATTTTTCTACGGGCCGGATTATGCTATAATTTTGAGGAACCATAAATATATTTCAAAATTCTGAGAAATCATTGCCTATCCTACAGTAAGTTCCCATCCTACTCTTAACAATATCATTTCTTTAAATTTTAACTGGAATATATATATATATATATATATATTATATATATATATTATATATATATACACACACACATACATACACATATATGTGTATGTATTATGTATATATGTATATATACACACACACATACATATATATATGTGTATATATATATTTTTTTATCTGATATTTTACTTGGTAAAAATAAAATTATATTTGGAAACTTTACATCAATGTGGAATTATTGTATTACTTGTCATTAATTTAGCTTATTCTACTTCCTCATTAAAAAAAAATCATCTAGTAATAGAATGAACACACAGGTGCATTTATTTCTCCCGGACCCTGTATCTTTCGCTTCACTAAAAACATCAAAAAGTAATTAAATATTCATAGTAAGTGGGGGGGGAACAACAGCCCAGTTAGTTACTATAGCTACGTATTGAGCTTATGAGTATTTATTATTTCACAATACAGGTGGTGGCAACCTTAAAAATGTACTCTTCGGTCTTCCTACCCCAGGAAGCTCAGTTGATGGACGCCTCCCATGGACATCTCTTCAGATGCACCATCATGGTCATCCCTGACCATGTTTTCCTGATGTCTGTTTAGGTCCATTTTTGTGGGATACAGGGTTCCCCTAATGGGGTACAGTAACTAGAAGACTTCTGTTGGTCTAATAGCCAATGTTTTCTTAGTACAAGCTATGGTGTGAGGATACCCTAGCCATTCTCTTCCACTCTGCATTTCTCTTGCAGATGGGAGGCCCGCCTCCTCCTATGGAAGCTCTCTGCTCTTTGACTCTTACACCCAGGCCATTTGCTGTTTACACGAGTGCTTGAGGCAGCGAACAGTGCTCAGTCCTGATAAATGGGGAAGCTCCCCGAGAAATCTCCTTTGGGACAAAATGCAAATGTTTGCCAAGTGGAAAAAAACTAAAGCAATAGACAAAGGGACCTCATTTTTTAGGACTCAAAGTCTAAGGAAGTGCTGAACGTATTGTAAAAACTAAGGGAACTATCTAGCGTTCTTTATGGTGTTTGATTGATTCATATTGATTCATAATATGTGTTTAGATTATTTCCTTATTGCCCCTTAGCTATTTCTAGTTCTTTATTATTGTTAAATCTCAATCCCTTGTCACTTACATGTGTTGTTCATCTCCTCAGATTTGGTCTTTTATTCTCGCTTTCTTTTGGGGACTGGACTGTGCTGAGTACAGACTCATGACCTGGCTCACCGTTGAGCAAAAAAGTGTAACACACATCTTCACCATGATATCGTACTACCTCGAACTTCGGTACTTGTTAATTTGAGGCACTTCTTTTTTGAAATTCTAAGTATGATATGGATTTGTAGACACTACAAGGTCTTTGCATGGTTTAACTTGTAAATGAAAATGTCGTAATATTTTCCTATCAAGATTATGAATGATGATAATCAGAGGGTTTCTTGAGTTCACAAAGTACAAATCTTATATAATAATCTTTACCATTTGACTTGATTATGTCAATCAGAATAGAAAGTAAATCATAAAAATAAATTAAAGGTTGAAATGCTTATGAATCTATACACCTCTAATTACAATGTTTGGAGTGTTCACCAAAACAATACTTTAATTCTAGATTATTAAATTATGAGATATAGAGGTTATACATGTAACTTCCAAAATAAATTTATAATTATGAAATAAATATAGCTTTTAAATAGCCTGTAGGTTAATGTATAGATAAAGCAATAAAGCTATTAAAAACTCAACTAAAGTAGTAGAACTGAGGGAAAATACAGACCCCTCTCCCAAAAGAAGCTCCATCTGTATTAAGGTAATTAACACATTTTTCTCTAACAGAGCCTAGAATTCTCTATTTCCCTTTTTAGAACTGTCTGTATGGCTTCTTGTTGAGATATGTTAGATTTATTGGTTATAAATATGTTAATGCAAATTATTTTCAATATATTTTTTGTCTTTATGAAACCTATATTTCATGGAAGAATGCAGGAAGCTATTTGGGTCAACTTTCATATTTCTACTAAATGTACTAATTCTGAAAGACCACACTCTATTCTAGAAGGCCAAGATGACCCAAGGGTATGACATGGGTATCTGAGGCAGGGGGAAGAGGTACATAGAGATTGAGAAATTATGTAGGAAGAAGTGGAAGACAAATATTTGTTGTTTGAACAGTTAAAAGACTCCATTTCACCCTCTTGTCCCTCTCGCATCTTGTGGTAGGTGTTTTATTAGATCCAGAATTCCGAGGAGCTATGTCAGTAATTGAGCTCAGATACAATATGGGTTAAGTGGAATTTTGTGGAAGACTAGAAGACATAACACGATATTGCACCTTTGAGAAAACATGTTCAGAATCCCAACTAACAGGCCTATAAATAAAATTTTATAACACAGCCTGTCTATAAACCAGAACTTTTTCACCTCACTAAAATAAATACTGGGTTTCTTGAAAGGAAGAGATGACTCTTTTAAACATTCTCTTTATATTTCTGGAATGGTTCACTCTGGATTGTGAAGCATTATAGATCCCCCGAAGTATTATGAGACAGTTCTTCTCTCAAAATAACACATTTAGTGTGGGCTGCTGTTGTGGTACAATAATAACATCTTACAGCTCCTGGCATTTAAAAGTGTGATAAAAAAGCCAGAGGTTTGCTTTGTCACTATGACTCAGTCATAACATATAAAATGGAAGCTTTTTTCATTATAATTGGCTTTGAAGTAATATTTAAATGAGAAAGGAAACAATTGACGATACCCTGTTCAGATGTGTTCTGATGAATTTGAAACATAATTACAAAGCAGAAGAATGAACTCTATTTTATCTGTAAGTTAATTTTACAGAGAGAAAGAGTGCTTATTCCAGTCTTTGTTTTTGAGGTGTAATATTTATATAATATATATATTTAGATTTCTTTTATTGTTTAAGAGAAGGTGAAAGAGAGAGAAAGAAGGGGGAGGGCCCAGAGCAGTCTCCATGGTTGTACATCATTAGTTGTGACGTGGTTTCATTCCACACAGGTGGATGTGGGGCTGTGCATGGTGGGTACCAAACCAGGGGCCTACCACATGGGAGGTGACAACCTTCATGAGCCATCCCAGCAGTTACCAGCTGTGCCACAGTTCAGCATGTGGGTTTGCATGGGCCGGGGCTGGGAAAAAAAACTCCAGACCTCGAGATTGTGAGGCAAGTGCTCAACCACTGAGCTATCCTGGCCTCCCCAGTATCTTATATTTAAGAAATTCTAGGGGAAGCCAGGATGGCTCAGTGGGTTAAGTGCTCACTTTGCAGCTCCAGGGACAGAGAACCGAATCCCGGCCCAGGCCCGTGCGGACCCAAGTGCTGAACTGGGGAGTGCTTCCAGTTCAGTTCTCTCTCTGTCTCTGTATCTCTCTCTCTCTCTCTCTCTCTCTCTCTCTCTCTC
>PVKE010046626.1:0-12210 GCA_004027555.1 Craseonycteris thonglongyai | reverse complement strand
GATAAATTTTCCTGGCTCCCCAAAAAACGCGAAAGTGAAATATTGAAATCAAATTATCAGCCATACTGTGCATTTTTATAACAAATTTTTCATATTTATGAACAAATAGTACAACTTATACATTGCAGTTGATAAAAAAATTAAATTGCATTTTAAGTTAGTAAAAATCTATCTTGAAAAAGTGTCGGAAAATCGAATTTTTTAGGTACCGCATGTACGGAATGCTGCTATCAAAAGTTGGGTATGGAAATTTATTTTCTTCGTGAGCCTATATCTCGAAAACTTAATAAGTGATTTAAAAAATAAAAAATAGTTTTGAACATATATTTTACTTATTTACCCATACCTCGCTGGAATGCACCTTATACTGAAACACAGTGTATAAACATAGTATGCATTTCACACCCCTTCTTCCCCCTTAGACCTTGCCTATGACAACAAGTTGATCGCGACACACTTTTAAGATAAAAAGTAGATCTTATATACAGAAAAGTTGGCCACCCCTGTTCTATAGGCAAGAATTTCTATAGGCTAAGAAAACAATTAAATTTAGCTGGAAATGTAGGCTATTTTTTTTAATGAGGAAATAAACCAAAATGATGCCCTGGGGCAGAATGAAGACCCTAGAGGGTAAAACTCAGACTGTAGAAAATTAGTCTGAGGGAGGCAATGCTGGACTTCAATCAGGAACCTGGCACCAGGGTACCTGTACAGGTTTCAGTGCTTGCACACACCAGTGCCTGCTGTGTGCCTCCTCCCTCCGTGAATGAGCCATTTATAGTGGCTATTTTATCCTATTGGGGGCGTGTGGGGCACATAACGTGTCTGTTTAGGTTACAGCTCTTCAAGGAAAGAAGAATACAAAACAATCTATATCTGAAAAACTATACACACTTCTACCTATAGTATCTATTTGATTTAGACAGTAAATGTCTAGATCTCGAGCCTGCTGACAAAATGGACTGATGCTCTAAAGAGTTTTATGAGAGGGTAAGGGTAATTTGCATGTGGGAGGGATGTAACTTGTTGCGGCCAGAGGGCAAACTGCAGCATGTTTTATTTTCCCAAGATGGCTGCGATAATATTTCCTGTACCCAAATGTTCTCCTACAACCTTGTCACTTTCCTGTGAGGACATGGAGTCCCTCTTTGAATTGGGCCAGCTGTGACTCACCTGTAACCAACAGAATGTGGTAGAAATGAAGCTGCACGATTTCTATAGCTAGGTCATAGAAGGCCTTACACCTTCTCCTTAGTTCACAAAAATTCCTTCTCCTGAAGACTTCTGCTACCCTGTACATAACCCAGTTGTTTTTAAGGCCATCACGCTGTGAGGAAGCCTATACTAACCCAAGCTGGAGACCATATGGAAAGGCTCTGAGACTAAGAAGAGATGAAAGGGTCTGACTGCCCTCAATTCACTAGCCCCTGGTTTTGGCACCAGTGACAGGCCAATGGCAACGGCATGAGAGATCCCAAGTCAGGCCCTACCAGCTGAACCCTTCCTGAATTCCCAAGCACAGACACTGTGAGAGATAATAAAATAATTGATGTTCTTTTAAGTAATCAAGTTTTGGGGTGATTTATGTAGCAATAGACGTCATGAACATGGATGGTAGTCTTTGGGGGAAACTTAAAACTACAGAAATACAAACAGCAATATAAAATAAGAAGGGGAATCAGGGATGGCTCAGTGGGTTAAGTGCTTGCTTTACAGCCCTGGGGTCTGAGGATTGAATCTCAGCCTTGACTCCTGTGGACCCATATGCTGAACTGAGGTGTGGCCCTCAGTTTGGTTCTTACCTGGGTCAGCCTCCTATGTGGGAGGCCTCCACCCAGTTCCTGCCCTGTGCAACCCTGCACCCCACACCTGTGTGGAACAAAACCATGTTGAAAACTGGTGATGTTACAACTATGGAGACTGCTCTGGGCCCTCCTCCTTCTCTCTGTCTCTGTCTTTCTGTCAAAAACAAAACAAAACAAAACAAAACAAAACAAAACAAAACATAAAAAAAGAAACAAAAACCAATAAAACAAATCTTAAAAAAATATAAAATAAAGAATGTAAGAATAGAGCTGATAATCAGTTATCCATGTGTGTGGTGTACCAGTTGATGGATTGAATATCAATTCTGATTATTTGGTTTTTTTTTAGCGTGCCAGCCATCAGATACTTTTAATGCAATTCTTAAATCTGTTTAGGGCTATATTGTTAGTGGTGGTGAACCCTTTCTCTAATACACACACAGACACACACACACACACACACACACACACACACACACACAGGAAGAGTATTTAAAGTGTGAATATCAATGGAGAATGGTAGAAAACATTTGTTTTGTTCCTACTACAGAATATGAAATCACTATTTAAAATAATCAATTAGATCTCTGTTGTCCTTGAGGGATACCCAGGGTCCATAGTTAAGTAACAAAAGCAAGTTATTGATAAAAATATGCATTGTGTTTTATATAATTAAAAAAAAAGAAGCCTGTATTCTGTTTTTTTGAGCCCGGGGAAGGTTGGGAGGATATATAATACACTATAAATATGGCTAATTCCAGGAGGTGGGATTTGAAGGAGGATAAAGAAAAGATTATCTTTATATACTATTGCATTGTTTCATATTCCAGCAATCATGTATAACTTTTGTAATAAAATAATCTAATAAAGTGAATTTTGAAGGTAAAAAGTAATGAATTTAAGTTGATTGTACCTGTTGGGAATTAGGAAAGCAATTATTTTTTCTTTTAGGTTTTATGACAAGCATTGATATTTTTATTATTAAATATATTCTTTTTTTAAAGATTTATTTTATTGTTTGAGAAAAGGTAGAGAGAGAGAGAGAGAGAGAGAGAGAGAGAGAGAGAGAGAGAGAGAGAGAGAGAGAGAGAAGTGGGGAGGGCCCAGAGCAGTCTCCATAGTTGTACACCATTAGTTGTGACATGGTTTCATTCCACACAGGTAGATGTGGGGCAGCACGGAACAGGACCCAAACTGGAGCTTCCCGTAAGAACCTTCACTACCATCCTAGGTACTTACCAGTTGTGCCCCTGCACAGCATATGGGTTTGCACGGGCCAGGGCAAGTTTAGGGGTGCTGGGAGAGCTCAGCAGGTTGAGCTTTTGCTGACACACCTGTGCAAATCCATATGCTAAACTGCAGTGCAACTGCTAACTGCTGGGATGGTAGTGAAAGTTCTTGTCTCCTTTGCAGGAGGCCCCCAGTTTTGTTTCCACCCCACATCCACCTACGTGGAATGAAACTGTGTCACAAATATGAAGACTGCTCTGCGCTCTACCCACTTCTCTCTCTCTCCTTCTCTCAAAAACAATTAAAAAACCCCATTTAAAATGGTTGTTTTTATTAATAATAATTAACCATAATTATCTGTCTTAAACCATAGACTGATAAATTGTGACTAGTTCTTGTGCTATATACATAATGGAAAGTTGCTTTAAAAAAATTATTTTTGACAGAGAGACAGACAGAGAGAGAGAGAGAGAGAGAGAGAGAGAGAGAGAGAGAGAGAGAGAGAAGGGGGAGGGCCCAGAGCAGTCTCCATAGTTGTACGCTGTCAGTTTTTGACATAGTTTCACTCCGCAGGTGGGCACAGGGCTGCACAGGGCAGGAACCTGGCCTGGGGCCTCCTGCATGGGAGGAGCACCCTAGGTGGGAGCTGAACCAGGTGCCTCCCACTTGGGATGCTCTCCTGGGCAAGAGCCAAACTGGGGGTCACACTCCAGTTCAGCATATGAGTCCGAATGGGTGGGGGCCAGGATATGATCCATTGAGCTATGCTGGCATTCCCGAAAAGTTGCTTTCTAATAGAAGGAAGCCACAGTGTAAGATTATCATGGAGGAATGAAGAGGAAAAGAAAAATGAGGAAAATATCCTAATGACTGAAGAAAATACTAAACAATATCCAAGAAAGAGTCTCTAGCAATCTGCATAAATGATAAATACTCTTTTAGGAGATTTTCTTTTTTTTTCCTTTTCTGAAAGGTCTGAAGAACTGGAAACTAAGAGGTTTTCTTATTTACAGCATATATGCTGTGTATAGTAGGGCACAGGAGTTTAGTTCAAATCAGTTGGTATAAAGCTATGGGTCTATAAGGCTTCTACAAAAAGGTAGTAAAAATTAGTCATGTTGCTTAGTATACTGATATACTCTAATGACATTTGGTACTATGATAAAAACCCAAGTCAAAAATACGTATACTAGAGAGTATGGGGTTAGTGGATAGAACAAACACTCTAAGCTCATGTTAACTGCTATAATGACATAATCCTAAAATCTCAGTGGCTTAACACATAAAAGTTTATTTTGTGCTTATTTTATAGTCCAGTGTTGGTTAATGGAGGGACTCTATTTTAAACAGCTATTCTGGGACACAGGTTCCTTCTATTGAGTGTTACTTCTACCTTCAGTATCTGAAATCAGTATAGAATGATAAAGGAAGAGTGCAGCTTTGAGTGTGAAAGATTTTTACAGGCCAGGTTTGGGAGCAGAATATATCACTTCTGTCCACATTCCATTTTCTCAGAACTTAGTTTCATGATACTAACCTATCAGCAAAGAGGCCAGGGAATACAATTTAGCTTTGAGCCCACCAAAAAGGGGAGAAGAGGTGAGTCCATGAACACTGGCCGGCTGGGCTACAGAAGTCCTCCTGGGTGGGGATCCCTAACAGACACCATATAGCATGACCAGGACTTACAGAGAAGGCCTGTGTACAAATTTAACCCCCAAACAAACTAAGTGAACTCCATGTTCATTTAAAATGCTTGACTTGTAAAAAGGAAAGAGACATGTCATGACAGGAAAGTTGGGAATCCCATGAACAAAAGTGAATTTAAATTTACTATAGAAGCCCTCCAAATGTAACACAGTATATGCCAGCCTTAGAAAACCATTTGCAGTTTCTTACAAACATTTCTTGATTGCTGTATTCTCTAACTGGGATACGTCTTTCTTTTTCCTTCTTCTTCTTCTTCTTATTTTTTTCTAAAATCTGGCTTCCTTTTTTTTCTTTTTAAGACTGAACTGATATGGCTTGACGTAAGACATCTAAGCTATAATTTGAACACAACAGGAACCTTTGGCTATATCTTTATCAGCAACAGAAGAAACTATGATAGTTAAATCCCTCTTAGAGCTAGATAATCTGACAGAACATTTTTCATTCATAATGGTCCTACAGTGGAAACAACCCAAATACGCAGGGATTGATGAATGGATAAGGAAATGTGGTATATCCATCCAGTGACAAAGAAAGAATAAAGTTCTGGTACATGCTACAACGTGGATGAACACTGTAAACATTACACTAAGAAACCAGACACAAAGGCCAGTTATTGTATGATCCCATCTATATGAGCTGTCCAGGAAAGGCAAACTCATAGAAACAGAAGTAGATTACTATGCCTCTGTGACTGGGGGAGGGGAGAATGGAGAGTGTCTGCTAATGGGTACAGAGTTTTTTTTGGGGGGGTGATGAAAATGTTCTGAAATTAGTGGTGGTGGTTGCACAACTTTGTGAATATACTAAAACCCACCAAATTGCATACTTCAAATGGATGAAGTTGATAGTATGTGAATTGCATTTCAATAAAAATAAATATATTGGGTGGGGGGGGAAGGCTCAGCTGAAGTATGATGCCTGTTAGAGATTTTAGTAAGTTACTGTGGGTTGAGTGAATCTTCTCTATATTCACACAACACACCGGGCATTACTCACCCTCTTTTATTGCACATTGCACTCTATTAGAACTGTGTTTTATCTCTGTCTCCACTGTTAGACTTTGCACACAATTAAGACAGGGTTGTATGTTTCAGCTCTGTATTCTCAGTGCCTGGAGCATGGTACACATGTAATTAGTATTTGTCATATTGATTAATGAATTAATACATTCATGACTTAATTTTACATATGTATATATGTATATACATAATTTATTCACACTTAAAATGAAGCATGTAACAATAGTTCTGTACCTTATGGTGTTTGGGTGTCTGGGAACCAAATATTCTATGTTTAAAAGTAAATAAGCTTCCATGATCACTGTGTATGTTTGTGGTATGTGTCCATAGGAAAAGAAAGGAATAGAGAGGGGGTAGAGATAAAATGGTAGGAAGTAAGAAAACTTATAGAAGAGAAGGAAAGATTTGCTGCCTGCAAAATTATATGTGAATTAAGATTTAGCTTCATTTGACTTTGATTAGTTTGTTGTACAAATGGAATCAGATGGCTTTACTTGGAAATGACTCTTTAGTCCTTCATTTTTCTTTGTTAATGTTCTCCAAATTTAATAGTGGTGTTGTGTAATCTATCATTTGGCTATTGTCAGACAGGCTTAGAAGAGGACACTTAACAATGATCTGTATACACAGACAGCAATATTTTGCTATTTGGGTGCCAAAGGGGTTTTCTAATTATCCTGGATGGTATTATGACTCATCATAGCTCTGTACAAGGACAGGGAGAACAATCTGTGCCAAGAGCCTGTCTAAATTGCCTTTACACTCCAAGGTTTACCAGTTGTAGAAGAAATCTACAACTTCAAACAAACTGTCCGATTTCTCCTTTAAGGCACAGTAAATCTCAGCCCAGCTCCCAACTCTGAACTCCATTAGTACTTATTAGCTATTGCATTCCTTTGATATCCTTAACCTTTTGTCCTAGATTGCTGTGTATCTCTCTAGGTATAAGTTAACCTTCTCTAGCAAATTTGTAAACTTGTCAGCAAGAAAAATTATTATTTTATTTTTAGAATGAAAACAATTATTGGAAATTGATAGGAATTATTCATATTTCAAGTTTTTCAGGAAATTTTTAATGTGAGAAGTTTTTTATGTCTTATAATTAGTAGGAGCATTCAAAACTAAGTTTAAAAGTTTTGAAAGTTGGACTTACTATTTTTAAAAAAGTTACCTAGTTTAAATATTTTAAGGTTTCACAATTAATTTTATTTATGAGTATCTTTGTAACACTAGTACTATTCAAATTTCAACTAAATGCAAAGGGTTTTATGTACATTGTCTTGGATATGACTTTATGTAAGCCTATGTTGCTCAACCTGGGGTCCCAATATTTTCTGGGGGAACATGAATTTAAAAACCACAGAATAAATATGGAATAAATAAGTGTAAAAACATAAAAGCCAACTAACTCAAAAGAAATAAATCTTAGATTCACATAAAAAGTTGTATGGAAATGTTTATAATAGCTTTATTCATAACCACCCAAACCGCTAACAACCCAAGAATAGGCAAACTGTGGTACATTCATACAATAGAACACAACTGAGTAGTAGAAGGGAACAAACTTTTGACTCATGCAACAATATGGAAGAAATTCAAATGCCTTGTATCAAATGATATGAGCCAGATTCAAAAGACTTCATGCATACCAGCCCAAGTAGATGCCATTTTTAGAAAAGGCAAATTGTAAGAACAGAGAATGGACCAGTGGTTTCCCTGAGTTGGAGTAGAAGTGTTGACCACAAAGGGGCACTGTTGGGGATGATGGAAATGCCTTATGTCTTGATTGTGGTGTGGTTCTATTACCATATACATATATGAATAATCACAGAACATACACCAAGAAGAGTGAATTTTACTGTATATTAAATAAAAAATAATTTTCAAATTCCAAGAAGCTAACGCTGACAGAACTGTATAAAATTTGTAATTTTGGTATAATAATTTGTTATATTGTTCTGAAGTAACTTAGCTATATATTTCCAAAGCCATAACATTGTTATAGCTTTTTATCCAATACCCTCATACTGAAGAATTTATTGTAAGAAAATTATTTAAAAATATTGGAAACCTATGTGCATAGAGGTGTACCACCTTTTTAATAGGTAAAAATGCGCCTAATTGCTTTTATTTGCAATTTTATGTTTGCTACCATAATTAAATTTTTTTCACATGTTTCATAACCAGTTTTGTGGGAAAGAATAAGATGAATATTTTACAGTGGTTGAAGACTAGCAGACCATCTGTTTTTCTCCTTCAGTAAGCACACAAAGCCATCCATTTCTGTGAAGTGATTAGAAATATCTTGGGATTTAGTAAAATTTTTACTGTTGTAAATAAATAAACACATTTAAATAAAAAAAATATGGTTACCAGACAAGCTATTTAGTGGGATTTTGATGTAAGAGTCTTTCAGTACATTTCACAATTGGAAGCTTGTCTTAAAATTTTTGTTCCTTTAATCCAGCCTGGATCTTTAAATATGAGAAACTAAAAGCCCAAGTTTTGTGCATTCTTTTTTACTTGAGAGCTTAAAATTTTGAACTCTACCCAAACTTCTCATTCTTTTTAGTTCATTTAATTTTGGCAGTATGTGCCTTTTAGTTCATGAAGCATTTCAACTCTCCCTTAGATACTGCAAAACAATGTTTTAAAGAATTAAAAATAGATGAATGTAAACCACAAAATGTTTTCTTAAAAATGGCCACATATTTTCTGAAAATTAATTGGAAAAGTACTACTAAAACAATGCTGGGATGAGATGACAAGTCCACTTGCTAATTCAGTCACCAAATGTTTCTTGAGCATCTCTGGGTGTAGGCAATGCTTGACGCAGTGGTTTAGTTGGGAACAAAGTAGACAACAGACCCTTCTCTGATGCTGGATACATTCTAGCTCCTTCAAAAATTGGAGCAGAAAGAATTTAGTTCATCCTGAGGTGTTTTCTACATACATGCAGTCCTATGTAAAAATAATGATTTGGATAAAACATTAAAATGTGAATTCTGTTAAGTCAGACTGAAAAATGTCAAGAAACATAGGACTTCACTTATAGGTGGAATATAAAATTGAAAGTAACAAAGAAAAAAACAACTCTCATGAACAGTCAATAGTTTAGTGGTTACCTGAGGGTAAAGGGGTGAGGAGGGTAGGGGAGTAGGGAGGGGCCATCAAATATATGGTGATGGAAAGAAAACTAACTCTGTGTGGTGAGAACATAATGTAATACATAGATGATGTAATGTAGAATTGTACACCTGGAACCTATGTAATTTTTACCAACCAATGTCACCCCAATAAACTTAACAATTAAAAATAATATGAATTTTACACATTTAAAAATAATCACTCTTCCATTGCCAAAGAAGACTTTGTGACCTTATACCTTTTACTTTACATTCTCAGTAGGTGACCTTGCTTCTCATCCCAGTAAGAAAATAGAAGCTATCTGAAGAAAACATCCTTATTCTATACCAAATCCACTAACCTACATGATTCTGAGATCATATACACTGTGTCCCTCCCTATTCTTCATGAGCAGTCAAGGTGATTATTTTAGGTCACTCCATATCCTTGAACACAGAGAAGATACAATCCTCTCTGCTTATTCATAGAGTTTGCTTCTATAATTATCTATGGTCTTTCCTACATCATTAAATTTTCCCATGATATACCGTAACATCTTCAAACTTGATTAAACAAATGTCCTGGAAACCATGTCTCCTAGCTATGATCTCATAATTTCTCCTTTGATAGAAAACTTCCTGAAGAAGTTGTTAATAGATGCTATCTTGTTTTTCTTGCCTCCCAATCTCTAGTGTAGTCACTCCAAACAAGCATCATTCTGGTCAATCTTACTAAGGTTACTGAAATCCTCAATATTGCTGAAGACAATGTCAATATTCAGTCCTCATTTTAAGAGCATACGATAGTTTTTCACTTGCGCCTTCCTGAAACTCTTTGTTTACTTGGCTTTGGGTATATCCCACATGAATTCTATCAGGAACCACTATTAATCTTTCTCCTTTTAGTTATCTTCCTCTTCTAGACTTTCCAGTGTTGGAGAACCTAGAACTCAGTTCTCAGATCTTTTTTTCTACTAGAATCGTGTCTTATGATCTCATCTCAAGATTTGAATAGCATTTACGTGTTGATTATACCCAAATAACGTCTCCAGCCTAGAGTTTTCTTTGAACTATAGACTACTGCTAATGTCTGATAGGATGTCTCACAGGCATCTCAAATTTAAAATGCATAAAAATTGTATTTCTGATTTCTAACCCTCCTCTAATCCTACACCTCCTATAGGATTCATTTTTGTAGTAAGTGGCACTTCATTCACTGAGTTGCTCAGAAATTTTAGAATAATTTATCCTTTATTTTACTGATGCTCCAGACACAATTAAGAGATGATATCCCAAATTTTACCATTTCTCATCTCTTGGAGTCCAAGCCACCACAATCTCTTAACTGAGTACTTTTCTCCTGACTTGTCTCTCTACTTCAATACCAGATTATGTCACTCTCTTGCTCTAACTATCCAATGACTTCTCATAACATTTAAACTAAAATCTAAATACTCTAGAAGACCTACAAATACCTGCATGATCTGTTTCTGAATTTGGATAGGTAAGGAGACAGTTCAGTTTTCATCTAGGTAATGGCTACTATTACTTTTCACATTAGATGTTTTGCTCTTATTCTTGGCTAATATTTATTTACTAAATTTGAAAAAGTAAAACATACTAACTGGGCAGCTGCTTCCTTATATCCTTCATATTGTTAATTTTCACCTGATATATTATTTACCAGTAATAAAAATCCCCCAAGTAGAGTATAAACTCTGTGAGGGCAGTGACTTATTCTGTTTGATTCATTGTTATATTCTAAGAATCTGATACTTAGTAAGGCCCCACTGAATAAATTTGAGCTAATAAAGTTATAAAATTTAGCAAATAAAAATATAAGATGTCTAGTTAAATTTGAATTTTAGATAAAAAGCAAATAAATTTTTTTTTAGTATAAGTATGTCCCAAATATTTTATCTGGCAATCTGACAAATTAATAAATTATTAACCTGAAATTAGAGCAAAATAACTAATATTTATTAAATATTAGTAGCCATTATCTAAATGATAACCAATCTTTTCTATAGAGTAAGCACTCAAATGCTTGACAACTAAATTTGAAAATGAACATCTCTGCCCTCAGCCCAGTATTGTAAGGTGCTAGCAAATAAATCTATTTGGGGATAGATTTTTTTCATGTGTGCTATTTAGTTAACATAAAGACAACCAGAGGTGGCATCTATGGCTCTATATAACGAAGATTTAAGAACATAATGCCAATGAGTTTTAATCCAGGCAGAGTATAATTAATTAATTATAAATATCAGAGCTGAATTATTTATAGTTGGAGATAATCAGCTAGCACTGTGAATATTATTTAAATGGTGTGATATAGAAGGGGGAAGATGAGACCAGGAGTTTAGAGATATGGGTTGTGACCTTTCATTGTCTATCCAGTTATGTGACAAGTTAAGTCACATGACCATTCAGCGCTTAATTTCTTCATCTAAATTAATGGTATTTGACTCTTTCATTTCTAAAATTCTTTAAAGTAAAAGCTTCTTTGCCTTATATTTATATATACACACCTTGATGATAAGGAATCTGTTAAAATGATGTATATTTTGCCATGGTTGTAAAATTGTGTGGGCAGGTTCTTGGCAAATATAAGCTTAAACATCAGTTTGGTAGTTTAGGCTTTAAATTTCATTTTTCCTGAAAAATGAGATATTTGTTTATTAATTCAACCAAAATTTATGACACTGCACTTAACATTATTGATAGTTTCTTGTAAATCACAAATTTAAGGGAAATGGTGTATAAGGAAACCTATTTTACCATACACTAATTAATAAGAATTAAATTCTTATGGCATATTTCTGGTCATAAAAATATCACCAAATTTCTAAGTAAAGACTTAAAACACTTTTAATATTACACATTGGAATAAATGTGAGCTATATATATATACTTTTAAGAAAGGTTAGTAAAATAAGTAGGATAATTATTTTCCAACTCACTTTTTCTAGTTCCAGTTAGTAGGTGGCTGAAGCCTGTCCTAACAGCTTAAGGCACAAGGCAGAAACCCACCCTGGACAGGATGCCCTTCTATCATATGGCACACTCACACACAGCCACACACACTCAGCCTGGGACAATTAGATTGCTAATATCTAATGTGTACATCTAAGGCAGGGGTTCCCAACCTTTTTATACCCTAGGGCGCATTCTAAAATATCGGTAGGGCAGCGGGCACCAGCTATTTCTAAGGATATTTATTATTGAACAAGAATAAAAAATAATAAACAAAAATAATTTTAAAATAATAAATTTATTGTACAAATTATATACACACAAAGAAACATATATACAAAA
>PVKE010046625.1:0-12297 GCA_004027555.1 Craseonycteris thonglongyai | reverse complement strand
TCCTCCCCCCTATCCTGGTAACCACCAAACCATTGAGTGTGTCCATAATGCTGGTGCCCTCTCCCACCTTCCCTCCCTCCTCCTCCCCCTCCCTCTGGCAATCACCAAGCTATTGAGTGTGTCCATAGGTCTCTGTGTCTTTGTTACTTTCACTTTGTATTTTAACTTGCATATATTTTTGTTTTGTCTCCCAAATTAAGACTATAAGCACTGTGAGCAAGGACACCGGCACACCTTGTTTCCTTTGCACTATGCCAGGCTTTCTCGGGGGCTCATTAAACAGTTTCTAAATGATTGAATACACTTTAAAAGGACTATATGTACTTGGTTTGAGGTCATACAAGAATAGTTTTTTAAAGAATCACTCACCCCAATAATCATCATTATCTCAACTACAATTTGAAAAGAAATTATTCCAATTCCGAAAGGTGACTTCAACTAAACTGATTAGTTAAAATGGATAAAAACTCTTCACTGACAACTACTCGTTATCCTACTGGAACAAGTCTGCTCTCAAAGGGTGGAAGCAGCTGGAAATTAAAAGGAAGCAGTCCCTGGCAAGATTACCTAGCACAGACTAGACCCTCAACAAATACTAAATTACACGAAATAGAAGGTGTTTTCTTTAGAAATTGTACTAAACGGACCCATGCAACCTCAGAACAAACAACAAAAGAGGCCTGATTTCAGATTTGGGACATGTGGCAACTAACAGAACAAGTTCATTTCATAACTCCTATTGGCCAATCACTTCTATATGAGGGAAGACTGTCATTTCTGAAAAGGGAGGCAAGAGTTACAACTTCTGTTTTTGATCAACTTGTGAATTTCTCTCCTAGACTCAAAATGCAGTCTATCAGTTTAATAATACATTTTCAAATACTAATCTTTGAAAATATCTTTTTTTTCTTGTAAGTAGCTAACAGGAAGTGAGGAGAAACCATTAAACAATAAGGAAAACTCTACCTTTAACCTCATTTAAATGAATATGTATCTGGTCAACCCTAAAAAAATATTTGAAGGCTGATTCAATTGAATAAAAGTGACCTAAAAAAGTAATAGTACCAAAATGGCTGGGAAAACATTACAGACTCATACAATGACACAAATGAAAAAGGTCATGTCAATATCTGCACACAGGGTTATCTCCAGTCTCAGTATAATACCGATAATTATGTTAATTATTATACTGCATCAGAAAATGGTAATTGAGCATACAAATTAAAAGGAGTACAGAGAAAAATAAATGGAATGGTAAGATTAGTTTGTAGAAAAAATGTAACGGCAATAAATAAATAGAACTGAATAAATGGAAACCAATCTTGAACGAGGAAAAAATATTCCTCAAATACAACAAAGATGGATTATTCATCAGATGGTTTATTTATCATTATGTATGAGTTCATTCCCAAGAGATATGGTAAAAGAACAAATAAGCACACCAATATTTTTCTTTTCATGAGATTTAACCTCCTATCAAGGTAAACTGGGGAGTATCACAGCAGAAAACATTAAGCAAATAAGAGCAATACTTTTCTAAATACAAGGCATTCGTTTCCAGGAGCAGATGAGTGTCATTCACTCAAACCTTCTCACTAACCTCAATAAAGCTGAGAAGTTGGATATTATAGAACCAGAGCCAGACCATTAATTTACATGGATAATTTTGTAGGTGCTAACACATACGTTATAAAAAGATAATGGGGACAGAAAACAAAAGGCCTCAGGGATAAAAATGAGTCTACTGGGATAGTAAGAAAGCCACCTTTTTCTAAGTACTTATTTCTGTAAATATCAGCCGGGCAGATAAAGGATATTAATAACGGTAAATTTTTATTCCCAATTATCTTCATATTAAGCTGTATTCAATGTTTAAAATTAAATGATGCTCAGTTTTCTGTTAAGGAATGATATAAGTCACTGTTTTTACAAATTTTAAATTCTTTTAGCGTAAAGACATAGACTGATTGTGTATAATAAGCAAGAAAGGAGAAGAAAAAGTAGTCTCCGAATCTGACACGGTCATCTTCCTCATGGGTAATGTTCATTCATGAACATCTTGTCTTTCTTGATTTGACACACACTTTCCCCCAATAACTTGTAGTAGAGCTAAAATGATTTTTAAACATTCCCCACCTATCACTTAAAATAACAAGTGTATGAATGCTTGTTTTCATCACTGAACTTCAACAGTCCATTTTATTGTTTTAATCTGATCATAAAAATCGTTCTATTGTGGCTGTTTTAAAGTTGTGTGGATTTTAATGTGCCGTGTCACACAACCTGAACACAGAAAAGAGAACGACATCTTAAAAATCGGCCAAGTAGTTTCTTCGCAAGATGCACTTGTCGATTCGGACAATTCTCCCCCGTATTAAAACAGCGGCCAGGCGCTTTTAGCTCCATCTCTTGCATCAGTCTGTTAGGATACCTGCATCGTGTGCGTCTACGCTAAGGTCTTAAAATCCCCCAAAGAGAGTGCAATGGCAGGATAAACGGCGAGCGGTCCGGGAGGACGAGGCAGAAAAGGAAACCGGTGGTCCGAGGGCTGCCGGAGCCGCCAAGCTCCCAGCCCACGTCAGTCCACAAGGTCCGGCCGGGTTCCGCCCGAGGCCCGCGACCGCGGCCGGCAGGCTGTGAGGACCCGGGCCGGGAGGGCTGCGTCCCGGCCAGGGTGGCCCCAGGGTGGGCGCACGCCTTCCTGCTCCCCCGACCCCACCCAGCACGCCGGCGGAGCCGCGTCCCGCCGTTTCTTTGTCCTGCTCCCGGCTGATCACTTTTCGCCGGAGGTTAACGGTCATGGAGTCGGGGAGGCGCGCCCAGCGGCCCCGCCAGGTGCTCCCGGTCCCCCCGCCCCTGTCAGAGGAACGAGGCGACCCCGGCCGCGGCCTGGAGGGACGGTCCTCCCGCAGCACCCCCGGCCTCGGCTTCTGGCGGAGGGAACGGGACCTCACGGGGCCCGGGCGGGAAGAGGAGGGGAAGGGGGTCGGCTGGGAGGCAGGCCCGAGGCCCGGGCCGAGGCCGGCGGCGGTGCCGGGAGCGTAGGCCGCCGCCGTCCCCGGCCTGTCGTGCGCACGCAGCCCCGCGGCCTTACCGCCTCCACGGCGTGCTGCAGGATCGAGGTGAACTTGGAGAACATCCTGTCCCGGGACTGCAGCAGCCTCTCCCGGGACGACCTAGACAGCTCCTCGATCCGCCGCCGCCGCCCCTGCTGCGGCTGCCGGGACCGCTCCAGAATGAAGGCCGGTGCGGAGCGAGAGCCGGACGAGCAGAGGGCCGGGGGCAGGCCCGACCCGGCCGCCTCAGGTGTGCGCGGGCGGCGCGGCGCGGCAGGCGCGGGGACGTGGCGGGCGGCGGGGAGGGCGTTCCGTGCGGGCTCGGGCCCGCGACGCTCCGGCTGCGGCTGCGGCTGGGACACGGTGGCAGCCGGGCTCGGGTTCCTTCCGCTCTGCTTGTCCCGCCGCGGCCTGTAGGGGGCGCCGCCACGCGCAGGGAGGCCCGGCCGCCGGCTGGGACACGGTGGCCGCCGGGCTCGGGTTCCTTCCGCTCTGCTTGTCCCGCCGCGGCCTGTAGGGGGCGCCGCCACGCGCAGGGAGGCCCGGCCGCCGCCGCCGGGCTCGGGTTCCTTCCGCTCTGCTTGTCCCGCCGCGGCCTGTAGGGGGCGCCGCCACGCGCAGGGAGGCCCGGCCGCCGGCTGGGACACGGTGGCCGCCGGGCTCGGGTTCCTTCCGCTCTGCTTGTCCCGCCGCGGCCTGTAGGGGGCGCCGCCACGCGCAGGGAGGCCGGGGCCGGGCCTGCTGCCCTGCGGCCGGGGCGGCCCCGGGAGCGAGCCGGGCCGAGCGCGGCCACCGCCCTCTCCTGGCTTCGGGCCGCCTCCAACACAGTCATTCTTACGTTTGTAAAACGCAGCCAGTCTCACGTTAGCTTTGTTTCCAGTGGAAGAAACATGCCCATTTTGCAGGGAGACGTAACCATATTTGTAAATGATTATGCAGAGCTTCGTCTTATAAGGGCCGATTTGGAAGACTGGTAAGAATAAGCACAGGATTCCTAAGGCAAAGTGAACCGTGGGTTTAAATGCGAAGAACTAGAACACATCAGCTGGTGAAATGGTTCTGCAAACTGTAAAATATATAATTATTATTATTACTACTAATTATTGAACATGAAAACAGGAAAGCCCCGAATGGACAGATGGTAAGAGGGTTCGGTTCATAATTGGTTACCTGTTTTATAGTTAGGTGCGGCACACTCAGTGTAGCATTTTCTATTCGGTTTATCAAGTGATACTGGAAAACATTAGTGAGGGAAAGAATCCGAAGGGATTCTACTAAATGCATAGGACAGATAAGGAGCTACAATGTAAGCACTGGATGGTGGCTTTCTAAAGTCCTACGCAACGGTGTAAATTAAGCCTTTGCAGAAACACAGTTCCTGCTGGTAAATTTTAGGGTGGCTTTATACAAATTATGACCTCATTCATATCCTGGAGAACTTTGTGTTTGTTTGGGGTGTGTGGTTTTTTTTGTGCTAGTACTGGCATTTTATTAAAAGGACCATTAAGTTCTTGATAAGATGAGGGTGGAGTAAGTTTTGCACAACCTTACTCCAAATATGTATTTGCATTTGAACTGAGAAAAGGCAGAAAAGGTAGCCCGCAGTGCAGCGTGGTTAGGAGAAGGTCTGGAGCTGGGTAAGGGACGTTGAAATCCCAGCGCTCCCACTCACTGTGACATGTTTTTTGCGCTTTAGTTTCCTCATCTCTAAGATTGGGGAGAGTAGCACAAAGTTGTGTGGGAACTTATTAATAACACGTAAAACACTTTAACAGTACCCAGTCCATAGTAATCAATACATAGGCATTGTTATTATTATTGTTAGTAGTAGTATTAGTAATATTTAACAAAATAATAGGGCCAGAGATCAAGATTTAAGGAGGACTCTTTAACTAGTTTTGTCTTCTTTTCTTCATTTTTTGTTGCTTGTATGGCAGGTAGATAAGACCTTACTTTTCTATGTAGTAGCCCCAAGAATGCTGGGGTCATCTTCTGTCATTTGCTAATAATTGAAATGTGCTACTTACCAAATTTCAGTTAATTGTGTCTGCTTTAATCAAGAGTTCATAATCTTTATTATTCACACAGTTTAAGATGGTTAGTCATATTATTAACCATAATTATTTTCCTGACCTAATTGTCCTACATTTATCTGGTATTTTGCATTTTCATTATGACTTACAGCCACTAATTATATGAGGAGGTCTAAGAGAGGCTTACTTAGAGCTCTCTGCATGTGATATGCCTGCCTTTGTATACTTATTATAAACACAATAAAATATGTTTTGCTCTAGATTAATATCACTATTTAGGATGATGATACATCTACCCAATATCTAGATTCCAAGACCGACAAGTTAGACTAGAATTGTAATTGAGCAGATAATCTTACCTCCTATTCTCATCCTAGAATACCTGTAGTGACTCTAAAATTATGACGAGCCTTATACATGGGCAGAGTTGGGCCTACCTCAACAGAGTGTGATTTGAGAAAGCATAAAAGAGGCTTCCGTGGGCCTCCACAAGCCTCCACAATATGGTTGTCTCAAATTCCTCAATTAGAACTTTATTTCTTTATGCCTTTGGCTTAAGTCAAATAGGAAATTTAGTCCCTGGTAAAACTGAAATACTCTTGGAAGAGATAACACATTAAATTTTATTGTTCATTAATAGCCCGTGGTGAATGAATAGGTTAAATTCTTTTCTGCGTGAATTTCAATCAGTAAGGACACAGAAAAATCCATAAAACTGAAACTCAGTTGGGAATGGAGTTGAAAAAAGAGAAAGAGGAAATAGAGTTTGATGATACTTAATTTCAAAGTTTGGCAGACTTCTGATTGAATATATGGATTGAATTCAGCACCGTGTCCTCCCCAAATGCCATTGAAATTACAGTAAGGGGGGTTTTCAAGGTATAAACCAAAAAGGACACAGAAATTGATAGGGGATAACAGCAACAAAATTTTAAGAATTGGAAAGTTGCTGTAAAGGGGGTAAAACTGGTGTATCTGGCCTAAAAATGCTGAATCCTAAGGCAATACTTAAAACCAAGACCCAAAGCAATAGATTAATACATTCACAGAGCCTCTCAGTGGTTTGGGAATTGGTTGCATTTGGTACCTCTGGAAGTGGAAATAAAAGTGGGACCAAAAATAGCATAATAGATTGAAAGTTTACTTAAAATTGGATAGACCTACCCCACTCCACTGGATAGACCTACCCCACTCCACAAGATTATTGGCTGACTGCCCCTTTCCCACCTGGGCATAAGATTTAAGAGATTCATGAAAAGGACAGTGGTTCTGATAGGGGAAAAGACCCCCTTTTAAGCCCTTACTTCTTAACCCTTATGCTGTCTTTCCAGTTTAATCACTCTATAATCAAGGATAGTTGGGATTTAGGCTGTATCAGCTGAAACTTGGGATTCCTCCTCTGCTTGGAATCACTTGGACATGGCTCATAACCCAGCACTTCATTTGAAGAGCTGAATGAGACCTGGATGGATCCTGAGACCCTCCCTTTTAGCCTAGTGAGGATGAGAGCTTCGTGACTCCCCATTAGGCAAGGGCAATGACCACATCTAGCAGGAAGTAGATATGGAAGAAGAGACCTTCAGCTCCTCAACTTCCCATACAGACTGAAGATCACATCTCTTAAAGGAAGGCGATGTAGGCAGCTAGAATAGGGGGAGCTTAGGACCCCTCCCATAGAGCCTGCATTGCCAGGGTGGTTGCCACCCTATTCTCAGGACACCCCACCCCAGATTAGGCAACCATTGAAGAAGATAGAAGGGAAAGACAGCTAAAGAAGTGATGTAATAATGGACAGCTCATCAAAAGACACCACAACCAAAAGGGTGTTTTCTTTTCCCAAGGAAAGGCAGTAAAAACTGCTCAGCCTCTTGTAATCCACCCTTTAGCCACCTCGTCTTGCTCAAGGCCTGCTTCCATCGTCTGGAAGTGTCCTTTCTCTGCGTTTCCTTTCAATAAACTTTTCTGTCACCACTGTACTTCAGTGTCTCACGCCATTCTTTGTTCAGGATGCCAAGAACCTGGACACAGTGCCAAGGAGGATCCCATTCGCCAAACTGGGAGAAAGCAGAAGATATAGTGAAAATAATCCTTGCAAATGTTGAGATACATGTCTCCCACCCCACCCTCATCCTCCTCTTGGTTCATTATACAGGTATCAGGCTGATCTCTTCGGGTAGAACATAGGAAGGGTCCTCATTGGAGAAGCTGATAGTTCAAAAGAAAAGACCTGACGATTCTGCAGAGGGAACCCAGACAACTCTGCAGTGCAGCCCCCAGCTGCTAAGGTCTGTCCACAAGCTCAGAGCTTCAATCTTGTCTCTTAAATAAGATCCGACAGTCCAGGTCATCAACAGTTTGAGGAAAGCTTGTAGTGTTTACTTTAGAGACCAAAAGAAGAAGAGAAAAAAACCCCCAAAACAGGTCAAAAGAAACCTGAGAGAAAAAGAGTTGCTTGCATTGGATAGGGAGAGATAGGAAAGAACACTTAAAAAAAAAAACAACCCAGAAAATATCACTGTTAATATTCCCAGAGATATAAAAGAAGATACTGTATCTATAAAACAAGAATGGTATGCTGTTTCTTAAAAACATCATTTAGTGAGCATTTAGAAATCAAGACTATGATAACAAATTTAAAAATAACACAAAAGGGATGGAAAATCAACTTGAAAACATTTCCCCAAAACTAGAGTGAAAATGATGCAGGTATGAAAAATGAGGTGGGGGGGGGGGATATTTTTAAAATCAGATGCCCAGTCCAGCAGATCCAACATTCTAAGAGGATATAGAGAGAAACAGAGAGAGAAAAATCATTGCACTAATAATTCAATACAATTTTATAGATCTGAAAGTCATGAGTATTCAAATTGAGATAGTTCATTAAATACCAAAACAATGGAAGGAAACAGACTCACTCTAGTGGCCATTATTATGAAATTTCAGAACACTGGGTCAAAGAGAGTTCTCATAAAACTTATGATGAAAGAAGAAAAATGGAAAAAACAAGTTCATACAAATAATCAAGAATTGCAATAACATTTCAACACTTCAACAACAACATGGGAAGTAGAAGGCTTTGGGGCAGTGAGGTAAAATAATTTCAATCCAGAATTCTATACCAAGAAACTGTCAATTAAGTGTGAGGGTGAAATAACCCATTTTATATGTGCAAGGTGTTGAAATTTTTTTCTACCTTGGATTCTTTTTTAGGCAGCTGTCAGGTGTGCTCCATCCAAACTCAGGGAGTAGGCCAAAGGAAAAAAAAGATAAAGAAGTTAGGTAACAGAGCCCACCAGAAGAGGGAGGTGAAGGAAATTCCTAGGATGATGGTGAAGTAGAATCCCAGGGTGACAACTACACATCAATCTGTGATGGCAACTAACCAGCCCGGATTGGAGCAGATCAGAGGAGATTTCCTCAAGAAGATGAAACCGGTAGGTGAATATCTACCTGTTTGAGCAGATTTACAATGTAGGAGAGTTTGATACTGAATTAGTGACTAAATACAAGGAAAACCAAGCAAAGAAAAAAACCTACATCATTATTAACACCAAGAGAAATAAGATATTGTGCAGGAACAAGTAGTCAACGTATACAATGGCTGACCTATAAATAGTGTTGACATAACCATAATAATGTAAACACTGATCTAATTAAAATTACGGTTTGCTGTATTAGAGAGATGAAAAGATGGATATGTAGTGGACGTGGGGATGGGATATGTATATGAGAAAGAAAGCTAAATCCTCTGTAGTGAGGAGACATTAGACATTGCTTAAAACGGAAATATCAAGAAGTAACCTATGCATATTGTATAAAGGAAATAAAAAGTCCACTCAAAGTGTTGAAAAAGGTTTCAGGAAATTAGGAGTTTTGGAGGGGCTTTCATAACAAACCTTGTAAAACAACCCTTAACTAAACTATGCTTACATAACTGATAGGCTTAAAGTTTGTTTGGCAAAGGGAGAAACTAGAGGTAACTTAGTGCTTTAAAAAAAACCAAAAACTTGGTGCTTTTTAAAAAGTTCAGAGAAGATAGTATAAGGGTCAGTAGCTGTGGAAGGAGGTGGCAGACTTGAAAGATGAGGTGAGATCAGCCATGTTTTGTCAGTGATTAAATATAAGGAGTGAGGAAGAAGCAGAAGACTAAGTCGTGGCTGGAGTTTCTGGTTTGAATCAGGGTAAGTGAAGATTCCATTAACTGAGATAGACAATATGGAGATGTAGAAAAATAATGAGATGAGTTTTGGTTTTTTTTTTAATATTAGATTTGATTACCTATATGCTGACATCTATAGGAAGATGTCTAGCATGGGTCAATAAATTTGGATTAGGAAGTCAAGAGAGAGAGCTGGGCTGCAAATAAAGATTTGAGAGTCATTTCTTAAAGATGGTCATTGAAATACAGGAATAAATGAGATAGTTCAGTGAGATGGAATAGTGAAAGAAAAAAAGACAGGATAGATGCAAACTTGAGGACTCCTGGATTTAAGGATTGGGATATGGAAGAGGAATTCATTGAAAAAGAGCAGTGAAGGAGGTCGTAAAACATACTATGAAGAAATTCAGGGAGAACTTCTAAAGGTGGGAGGCTGGTTCAAGATAAAATGGTGAATTAGCCTCGGCAGTAGGCTTTCTTTCCTAATTCAGCCCTACACCTGCCACCGAAACAAGAGGGAAGGAAGCTGAGAGATCTCAGAAACGTACATAAACACTGTGCAAAGTCCTTGGCAAGTATAGTGGGTACCTCTGGTGGTCAGTGTCCCATTCCCCCGGCCCACTTCTGATGGCTGTTGCAGCTGCAGTGGGCAGTTAGTTCTATGCAAGCTCCGACTCAGCCCATGGTGACAGCATCTCACCTCAGTCCCATGCTACCCTCTTTAGAGTTTCTGCCATTGAAAATTCTGTGTGGGAGAGCCTATCCCTTCCAAAAGCATGATGAGGTTAGAACCCACGGGGACACCACTTAGCCAATGGAGGATGGAATCTGGTGGATACATCCTCCAGTGATCTGTGTCTCTAGGAAGTCTAGGGAGTGTTCCGAACACTTCTCAGGAGGTTCCAGTGGGGTCAAGTACTTGTTAGGCTTCTCCTCTTCAACTACTCAATCATTTCCCAGGCTTGAATCATTTCACAGATCTGGAGTCACTTGAATAAAGGGGAAGCCAGGCCCCCTTGAGAAAGGAGCATGCGATCCTGCCAAATATTCATACTGTTAGTCTTCTTTCTAGCCTTCCCCCAAGGGATGTGTGGTCATTTAGCAGGGTGACTATGTACTAGGAAAGTGAAAGAGTCAGAGTTTTTCAGGAATTACTAGAGATTAGCTATGAACTGAGACCCCAAATGTCACTGCAGTCTGATAATCAGAGTAGGGCCTTAGCAAATGGAAGTCAGGTGATCAATGACTTCTGGGCTCAGGTTCTTTTCACAGTGGTCCAAGGTTCCTAACTCTACCCTATGGTTATTTGCCCAGTGCTGTAATATGTAACTGGATTAGACATACTCAGCAACTGGCAGAGTCCCCACATTGATTTTTCTGACTCATGATGTGAGTGCTTTTATGGCAGGAGAAGCCCGTGAAAGCCACTCGAACTGCCTCTCTTTATGAAAATAGTACAGCAATATTGTATTTATGGAAGGATTGCAGAGATTAATGCTATCATTAAGGACTCAAAAGACTCAGCGATGTTGATTCCTACCACATCCCTGTTGCACTTATTTAGCCTTGCAGAAAACAGATATCTTAGATAAGCACAATGAATTTTTAAAAACTTAGTCAGGTGCTGACTCCAAGTTTGGCTATTGTTCCAGATGTGTGCTTTCATTGTTGGAGCAAATCAACACATCCTCTTGGACTTGGCTTGCAGTTATTAATAGGGCAAATGTATTTTCCCCTATTCTGCTAGTAAACACCAAGAATCAGCAAGTTTTCTACAAATGGCCAGATGGTAAATAATTTAGGATGAATGGACATGTCTGTGTGCCAATAAAACTTTATTTACAAAAGCAGATGCTGGGCCAAATTTTGTCTTTGGAACATGGTTTGCTGACTTTTCTTAAAGATGATCAAGTGCAGTCTGTTTTCAGTAGGCAGGGCCAGCACAACTCCCTCCCCATATGCCATGCTGTTGTGTGCAGACCTTGGTCACCCTTCCGTTCCACAGGACATTGGGCTGGTCATCATTGGTGGTATTCTGCTGACTGCTGAGCAGGAAGTAATGACAACTCTATACGTGTTCTTAAGATACATCTGTGCCAGGGGGTGGGGAATAAATCCCACAAAAATTTAGGGGCTTGCCCCCTTGGTGACACTTCCCAGGGTTCAGTGGTCGGGGGCATGTCAGGATCTCTCTTCAATGTGAAGGATCTGGCCCCCTGATCCTAAGAGAGGGACCCTACCTAGCAGACCTCTATGGAATTTGCAGGAAATATTTACCTTATTTTTACATGCTGCTCTGACCCATTTACTAAGGTTTTGAGTGGGGCCCAAAACAACACAAAGTATTGTTACAGGTCCAGGCTGTGGTATAAGCTGTGCTGCCATTTGGGCCACAGGACCCAGCAGATTTAACAGTGCCTGAAGTGTCAGGGGGAGATAAGGGTGCTGTGTGGAGCATTGGACAGGCTCCTGTACGTGAAATACAGTGCAGAATCTTCAATATTTTGGAGCAAAGCTAAGTCACATTTTATAAATCACTATGCTTTTGTTTTGTTTTGTTTTATTGCTGTTAAAGCAGCTTCTTGCTTGCAATGAGGCTTTAGTAGAGACTGAAGGCTTGACAGTGGACCACCAGGTTACCATGAGCCCTGAGCTGTACTCAAGAAGCGGGCGATGTGTGACGCATCAGGTCAGCCGCTAAGTTGCTCATGCACGGCAGCCTCCATTACCACACAGAAGTGGCGTATCTGAGACTGGGCTCCAGCAGACCCGGGAGACGCAGGTAAAGTGCAGGAGAGTGGCCCAGGACGTGCATGACCCCACTCCTACCACGTTATTTTTCCCCCCAGCCACCATTTATGGTGTCATGAGGAGTTCTCTTTGACCAGCTGGCTGAGGAAGAAAAAACTGCCAGTTTGGTTTACAGATGGCTGTATGTGATATGCTAGTACCGCCTGGAAGGACAGCTACTGCACTACAAGCCCACTGCAAGCTGACCCTGCAAGACAGTGGAGGAGGGAAAGCCTGCGGGGCAGAGCACCTGGAGCAG
>PVKE010046624.1:0-12197 GCA_004027555.1 Craseonycteris thonglongyai | reverse complement strand
CAATCAGGGAATGTAAATGAGGTTCAATGAAGAGTCTATTCCTGGATGCTCTTCCACCTCCCTGGGCTCGGGAATTCTTGGTTCCCACAAAACCTCAAACAAAAGGCTGCACATTTTATTCTGGGCTTGTGGAACTTGAGCCATACCCCAAATGAAATTTACCTCTAGGTTGGCCAGGAGCTGATTTTTCTGTTGTCTTTTCCTCCTCCTACTTGACCCAGCACAAGAAAGAGTCAAGGATCAGCATGAAACAGTCCTATGTTTCCAGTATAATGGAAATGAATTGTCATAGTCACCATCTCATAGATTGGGAAAAGCCTTAGGCAGATTTTTCCATGCTTTAAGATGAACAAGACAAAACTATATTTAAAAGAATCTATTCTCATAGGAACCCATTATAAAAATCTATTCTCACTGTCAGGACATTGTTTTTAACAAACCTGAAAGTCTCACATTGCAAATTAAGCTAATTTCCTTTTATTTTGCCTTTCCAGCACAGTCTACTGATCTTCCCTGCTCGAAAGCATTATGAAGAAAAGTCAAAACTCTGTTGAAAGAAATGATATTAATGGGAGTTTATTTTTTAAATGTGCCAGCTATTCATCTCCAGACACTCCGCATTTTATTCTTCGTAGTGGCCACTGGAGAGCTAAAGACTTAGGTCACACAGTGGAAGACTCCTGTGAAAAACTGCTTGCGTAGCCCACACTTCTTTAGCTTCATACAGAGGGATCTTTTACTAACACCCCTGGCACACCATCAATTATGTTTATGATAGAGATTATGTGTCCCATGTGAAGACCTGTATGGGAATGTTCTTTTAGATCTCTGTGCTAGGAGAAGCTTTCCTTCCTTAGGGTTACTGGCAGGCTTTATTTCTTAGACAACATGAGTCACACACTTGACTATATTTTCCCTTTTTGAGTGGGCCATTAGAGGGCTTAGAGCCAAAGTTTTGGCTCATCTTTGGAGTGGAGCCTGCATAATTTTTTTCCTGTTTATTTTTCTCCTGGTTTTGTTCATGTGCATTTTTGTAGGCCCTGAGTTTTAAGTTTTATAGCTATTTCATCTTAGAAAAATCTAGGGAGCCATCTAGAATTCTTTAGGTATCAAGGCAGGGAGTAAATATAACATAAGCATTATAATCATCCCTAAACTTGAAAATCTTCATCAAACTACTTATCACGCATCTTTAATAATAGCACTAAATATACAGCTCAACAGCAAAAACAAAACAACAAACAAACAAAAAACAACAAACAAACAATGGGCAGAGGACCTGAATTGGCATTTTTTCCAAAGGAGACATACAGATGGTCAACAGGTACATGAAAAGGTGCTCAATATCACTAATCATCAGGAAAATACAAAGCAAAACCACAATGAGATATCACCTCCTACCTGTTAGAATGGCCATCATAAAAAAGACAAGAGAATACAAGTGTCAGTGAGGATACGGAGAAAGGGGAACCCTCATATAATGTCAGTGGATGTGTAAATTAATGCAGCCACTGTGGAAAACAGTATGGGGGTTCCTCAAAAAATTAAAAATAAAATTATCATTTGATCCAGCAATCCCACTTCTTGGTATTTATCCAAAGAAAATGAAATCAAACTCAAAAAGGTATATGTACTTCTATGTTCATTGCAACATTATTTACAATAGCCAAGATATGAAAACAACCTAAATGTCTACTGACGAATGAACAAATAAAGAAAATGTGGAATGCATATACAGTGAAATATTATGCCATTAAAAAGAATGAAATCTTGCCATTTGTGACAACATGGATGAATCTTGAAGGCATTATGCTAAGTAAAATAAGTCAGACAGAGAAAGATAAATACTATCTGATCTATATGTAGAATCTTAAAATACAAAAAACAAAAACAAACAAAAAACCCAACCTCATAGAACAGATTGGTTATGAGAGGCAGGCATGGTAGGTGGGCAAAATGGGTGACAGGGGTCAAAAGGTATAAACTTCCAGTTGTAAAATAAATAAGTCATGAGATATAATGTACAGCATGGTGACTATAGTTAATAATGCTATATTGCATATTTGTAAGTTGGTAAATGAAAAATCTTAAAAACTCATCACAAGAAAAATACTGTAATTATGCATGGAGACAGATAGTAACTAGACTTATCATGGTGATCATTTCACCGTTTATATAAACACTGAATCATGTTGTACACTTGAACCTAATATTATATGGAATATGTTATGTGTAAATTATACCTCAATTTTAAAAAGTGCTAAATCAATCATGTAGTAGCCTACATTCTAAAATGAAGTTAAAATTTACAAGGACAATTAAAACATCCGTTCTGGTTACAATATGAAGGAGGACCCAGACACAGAATCACAGAGAAAGGCAAGATAGTACTTGCCAAATGTGCAAGAGCAAAATGAGCAAGAAAACAACATTTCTACCTATTTGAGAAAACATTGCAAACAAACACTGCAATGAGGTTGGAGGACATTGAATAGAGGGAGAGGTTAGGGGGAAAAGTCCCATAAGACCTTGCAGCCTGGATCTGCTGACAGCAGTCCCCAGACGACTAAACGAAAACTTGGTAGAACACTAGACAACATCCACTGTAGTGGCGCTGTGTAATTGATCCCAAACAATTTGTCTCTCCCTGGATGGGTATTTGCAAGAAGTGGTCTGGTCATCTTAGTGTAGAATGTATTTTCTTCTTCATGTAACATTTGCTCTAAAATGATTATTTGAGGAAACAGATCTAGTTGGAAGAGAAGCATAGGGTAAGAATGACTAGAGGAAAAAAGTCATAGAACTGTTTGTACTTTGCTGTGACCATGAACACTTCTCTCTCTCTCTTTTTGTTTTGTTTTGTTTTGTTTTGTTTGTTTCTTTGGTTGTTTTTTGGGACAGCACCCAGGAAACAGTATTGAAGAAAAGCCCAGAAAAGAATAAGAATAATAGTTAATAAAAGTAATAAGTATGTAATAGTTCCCACATGGAATCTAACCATGAACCATGATATGAAAATTCAAATTCTGGAAAAACTCAGGCCCCAAAGTACACATTGATAGTTTTAGGGCATAAGTGAACTTTAGGTCTTTGGGACAGAATTGGGACGATATGAGCTGTAAATGGTTGAGAGGTTTTATCAAAGAAGGTCCTTGTTTATAAAGGGTGTCCCAAAATTCACGCAAGAAGTAATTTTGATAGAAAACACAGGTTTATAATTAAAAATTGTAAGTTTTCATTGCTCAACAATGAAATCGCATTGTTCTTTTATGTAGCACTCCATTTTTAATAACCCTGAACTGTCAGCTGTCACGCTGTCTTTTTTTTTATCGTTGGCAACACTTTACCACACAAATGACGTAAAATTCAAATCTTGTGTGAATTTTGGGACACCCTCTATTATAAATTTCAATTCAGTATTTTTGTTCTTGCTACTCACTGAAAATGCTGCTGAAGCTAAATTTAGTCTCTAAATATCTCTTCCGTAGCTATTTCCTGTACTTTTCCTTACATTTCTTGAGTCAATCATCTTTTGCCCTGGGTCATTTTTGCCCATGACCTTGAGAAGCCTGGGGCCCAGTCTCTCCCTTCCCTGCCTTATGCAGATACTTAATCCTTTCAAGGACTTAAGTTTGAAAGTTGGCTCTGCCTTAAGGCTTTTGCCTCATCTGACCAGAGAACTTCAAGCTGACAGTAGGGAAAGCTGAAAACCAACTTACGTCAGAACAAGACATTTCCCCCAACACTCCTTGCCAAAAGTTCAGGAATTGGTGGAATCAGGTACCTCTGAAATGGGAGGCAGGTACAGTTGAAAGCAGTCAGATTTGTTAAATATTTCTGTAAGATGTAGTTAGACCTCCACAGGGGTAGAAGATTTTTTTACCCTAGAAATGTTCATCAGTGCAATTGGACTTTGGAAGAAGGACACTGAACCCAGTGGAGGGTGGTGGTAGGACTGTGCTGGAAACAGGGTAGTAATCTGGAAGTTTTAACATTGATAGGTAGTCCCCAAGGCCCTGCTTCTTATTAGGATCACAGACTCTCAGTGAGGCTTAGACCCCCAGAGAGGTCATAAAAAATTTTCTTTGAAAACCTCTCATAGCCTGGCTCCTGCCTGGGGTTGAAGCATGCCACACAATACCAAAAAAACTGGCTTATGTGCATCAGTTATTTGCCGCAAATAATGTTGTATAACCAATCACCCCAAAACTCAGTTGCATAAAAACCAACCATTTATTATAGCTCATGAGTTTCCAGGGTGACTGGGTGTCCTTTATTTTTGCTGTACTCATGTAGGCATTTCAGGTTGGAGGTAGGTCAAGTTGGTGGTTCTGCTGATCTTGGCTGGGCTTTCTCATGTCTTGGGATTGGCTGTCTGGCAACTAGTCACCACCTATGTAGCCTGAGCATGTTCATGTGGTGGATGCAAGGTCACAAGAAAGGGAATGGAAGCTCTAAGAGTCCAAGGCTTGGAACTGCCACACAGTCACTTCTGCCACATTCTATTGGCCAAAGTTTAAGTCAGAAGGCCAGCCCAGACTCAAGGAATAGGGAGTAGACATTGCCTGCTTAGAGAGAGGCTCTGTGAAGTCACAGGCCAAAGACTGAGGTTACATGAAGTGGTGAAGAATTAGGACCATCATTGCAATAAATTTACCAACTAGGCTGATGTATCTTTCTATAATTTCTAGATGTGTCAGGCCACATTTTAACCTTAAAAGGAAGAACCCAGTAAAATTTAATTGGGGGTAGACAGTCCATCTACAATTCCCATTGACATTTCTGGATTCTTTACCAGTACCAAAGGTAGAAATTAATATTTATTTTGAAATAGAATAGCCAGCCTCTGAATTTTCCCATATGATGAATTACATGACTAATGTCTCCATCCGTACTTCAAACACATAAACATATGGCATATGGAGATATGAGAGGCAGATAGGAGCTGCAGATAGGAGCTTCAGACAGGAAATGCATCCTGTATATAAACTGCAACTGGTGAGAGAAGACACACAGCATTAGAGCAAGGAATGGAATCATTCACCCAGTAACAAAAGCAGGGTGACAACTGAGGCTTTTTTGGTCTGATGCAATTTCAGAGGCCAAACCAGCACCAATGCTGTGCTCAAATCTTTGAAGAGTGGACAGTTTATTAAGGACTACCTGCAACACCAAGGAAAGGAAGTGGGTGAAATGCTCTTGCATTCTCCCTTCATGACACCTTCTCTATTTCAAGTTCTAAACTGGACCTTGACCCCAAGCAAATTCCTGTGTATGTGGCTCCTCTTTATTTGGCTAAGTTGATAAAATCTTTATTGCTTTAGCTTCAAGTATACTATGTGATCACACAAGCCTAGACAAGATGTAACTATTATATAGAAGTTATTAGTTGAATTAACAAATTCAGAGAAGATTAAGAATTAAAAGGCCCAGAGCAGCACTTTTCACACGTTACTGCAGGTGCACATCACCTGGGGATCTTGTTAAGATGGGGTTCTGACTCAGCACATCTAATTTGGCGCCAGAGATTCTGCAGTTGGTTTTGATCCTGTGGGTCCTGGGCCTCACTTTAAGCAGCAGGTCTCTTGAGGGCCTTTGTCCTGGTCTCCATGTCTCAGAGCCAGGCATCTAATAGAAGAAGTCTTCATTTTAGCTAGGAGACATTTCAGTCTGAACAAATGAAATGCCCTATTGGGAGGACATGTGCTTTATTTGCACAGGCATCTGCCTTGAGGAAGACATTGCCCAGCAATGCACCTTTTCCCTCGCACAGGGCAGCTTTCCTGAGAGCTGAATGTATAGCTCCTCTGTCCTTGTACATAGCTGAATGGGCAGAGAAAGAGCAGACAGACTTCCCTTGCCATCCAGGATTCTATTCATGAACAGGAAGGGAAAAATGATGGGGAGTGACATGGAGTGGGTGACAGGGAGAGCCTGTGCTGTGGGAGGGGTTGAAGTGGGAAGAAAGTGATTCTAGAAGGCTCCACGGGGTCAGTGGTACCTGAGCAGGCTGAGGGAGGCTAAGGACGAAGGCACAAGGACAGCTTGTGGAAAAGGGCTCTCGATGAAGCCAAGGACAGGGACAGAGGACATCCTCAGAGTGTCCAGAGACCTGCAGGAGGACCACAGTAGATAGAGTGGGAAGAGCAAAGCCAGAGGGTGGGGAGCATCATCTGAATCTGCAGAGGCTTTGCCTTTTCCCCTGAGTGTAGGTGCCTTGCGAGGGTTTTAAATGGAAGGGTAGTAAGACCTACATTTCACCAGCACCTTCTAGCTGAGTCCATACACTTGCTGCAAATCCTGGCACGCACTTTTTCCCCCCGTACTTCAGCACATTGTCCTAGGCATGCAGCTTCAGAGCGCACTGTTGAAATGTGAAATGCAGTTGCTGTCATTAAAGGTGCCCACAGCTCAGAGGGGATGGATTACTGGGTGGGAAAACGGGACTTTTCAACTATAAAGCTTATTTAGATATAGCTGTAGTTAGCTGCAAGTTTAATATATCTGGTTGTACTTTCATGTATGTTGAATGTATTAACCTATTGAAAATATTTTAGGGGAAGCCAGGATGGCTCAGTGGGTTGAGCACCCATTTTACAGCCCCTGGGCCTGAGGATCAAATCCCGGCCCTGGCCCGTGCAGACCCATATGCTGAACTGGGGTGTACTCCCAGTTCAGTCCTTGCTGGGGCCTATGTGGCAGGCCCCCAGCCTGGTTCCCGCCCTGCACAGCCCCGTGCCCACCTGTGGAGTGAAAAGATATAGAAAATTAATGACGTACAACTATGGAGACTGCTTTGGGCCTTCCCTCTTCTCTCTGTCTCTCTGTCTGTCAAAAAAAAAAAAATCTTAAAAAAAAAAATTTGTGATTAAGCAACTTAAAGAACCTTAACTAGATATGTTTAATATAAAATTGAATAGAAAGAAAAGACATCTGGATGAACCCTAATCTGCTTAGCATTTCTCATGATAGTGTGTACTTGTACTTTCAATGGAATAGAAAAACAGAAGCATTTATTGAAGAAATGTGGCTTTTATTTTTTATTTACCCATTTCCCACTTAGGAAAAAATTGTGCAGCTCGTTGCCACATTCATTAAATTATACATAAACACATGATTTGAGGGTGAAGCAAATCTGACTGGTTTTCAGTGTAAAAATAAAATATAAAAACTGTTCTTTGAATTATCTCTAAACAGAATTTGTCTCTAATCCTAATGTCACAAAAATATAGATGATGATTAATATTTAATACTCTTTTTCACACGTAGGAATGCTATGTTTTCTATGGTTTGACATTTTCAGCGATCAAGAATGACTATATTTTGTAAATGGAAATAGCAGTACTAAAACCAGAATGCTATACATACAATGATGTCATTTGTTTACGAAAACTATCAATATACTAGCACAATGCAATAATGATAATGAAAGTGAGGTATTTCATGGCAAACTTTGGCAGGTGAGGTTAGGACTGTAATCTGCAAGTTAGCTTGGGGTAAACACTGCAGCCACCAGCACCACCGGTGAGTATTCCCAGGGCAAATACATAATGGGTAAACAAGTATTTGTACCAGGCACAGCTCTGGGCACTGGGGACACAGCTATGCATAACAGGTAAAAATTCTTGCCCTTACAGAACTTTCCTTCCGGTGGGACAGACAGATACTAACCAGTAAATGAAGAGAAAAGTGTATCAGGTGAGTTTCAAGTGATGTGGAGAAACAGTGGCAGGGAGAGCAGCATAGGGAGAGCCATGGCTGTGGGAGGAGCTGCTCAGGGGAGCTGAGTGGCCAAGGGCTCTTTGATGAGTGACATTGGAGCTGAGAGGGTGAGCCCTGATTGGCTAAGCAGGAAAGGTCCTCCAGGTGGAGGGAAGGGCACGTGCAAAGGCGTGGAGGAGGGAGGAGAAAGAGATGGAAAATTGGCCCTGAGTGAACTGGGGAACCACTGCTGGCTTTTGAGTAGAAACATGACGTGGTCTGTCTTCCTTCTCATGATAATCACTCTGCCTGCTTCATGAAGAAGAGGCTGCAGGGGGCGGGGCCAGATATAGGGAGACTGACGGCATTAATAACCTATTAGAGAAGACTGTCCCTGGGACCAGGGTGGCCCAGTGGGAGTGAGGAAACGTGGTTGGATTTTGGATATATGTTTGTCTTTGATTTCCTTAGAAGCCGAGTGGAGGAAGCAAAGAGCAGGGAGAGAGGTGTCATTAGTGACACAGTAGACTCTTAGTTAACTGGCATCCCTGCGGACTGGTAGATGCCAGATAAATGTAAGTAGACTCTCCGTTAACTGGAACTCAACCAACCAGCACTCTTCAGCAAATGACCACAATTTTTGCTGGTTGCTTGGGTTCTGGTTAACAGAGTCCACTGTACTACCTTGGGGTAATGTTTGGATGTCTTTGTCCCAAGAAAATACAGCTCTGTGATAGTGCAAATCAATGGTGGAATTTGGACTCAAAGCTGGTTTGCCTGACTCAAAGCTCTGTATTTTGTCTCTTCAACCATACACCTCTTTTCAATGACAAAGCTTAACTTAAACTCAGGATAAAGAATATTTAGGGGAAGCCGGGATGGCTCAGTGGGTTAGGCGCTCACTTTGCAGCGCCGGGGACCGAGGATCGAATCCCGGCCCCGGCCCGTGTGGAACCACATGCTGAACTGGGAGCTCCCCCAGTTCAGTTCTCTCTCTGTCTCTGTATCTCTCTCTCTCTCTCTCCTCTGTCAAAATAAATAAATAAATAAAATATATATTAAAAAAAAAAAGAATATTTAGATTTCATGTGGAGTGACAAATCATGGCATTTGATAAAGGTCACAGGAAGGATCTTCATATTTACTTATATGCAATAAATATACACCATGTCTGGCAAAATGCTAGGACATCATTAAATGCTTAAAAATATCTATTGGTGACAAAATGCTAATTAATGATTTAATATACTTTAAAACAGACGTGTATTATGAAACATGATATTTACATAACAAGGTTTTCAAAACACCCACGAATGACCTTAAACTTGATTCTTCTCTCTTACTCCCGAATGCTCTCCACCCTTTAGAATGGTACATACTAAAATTTTCTGTTTGTATATTTGTTCTTATCTATAAGTAGTTTCCTAAGAAGTTTAAAGTTTTTTAAAGATATTATTCTCCAGAAGAAAGGGTGGGAGGGGAGGAGGAAGGAAGGAAAGAAAAAAAGAACCCCCAAAACTCTCATACACATAAAACTCCCTCAGACTTTTCTTACTGAACCATCAGATTGTCTGTAGTTGGGTATTTCAGATCAGTTCTGACCTACAGCTGTGCCACAAGAATTCCTAACCCAGGACATTCAAACTCCCAGCCGGGTCTCTAATTCTTTTCCTCTGAGTGGAATCTGCCTCGGCAACTGATCTCAGTGGACTGGAACTGACCCTGTACAGCTGGTGAAGTGGGACGTGTTGGCGGGATTATGGTTTGGCCAGCACATCCTTCTGGAGTCACTCCCAGAAGGCACTCACTGAATCCTCAGGGTGTGTGTGACATGAACTGTAGGGAAAGCTAACTGAGGTTCTCATGTGTGGGCAGGACTCATTCAGGTCTTGTGACATCTCTCCAATGCCTCTGCAGTCCATGGAAAGCAGGTGTTACTTCTTCCTCAAGGGACAGACTTGCCTGTCCAGTCTCTAGGCTATGGCCATCTTGTTGGCAATGGCGGAGTGCCCACATTTATACTCATGAACTAGGGCTGAAAGAGACTGATTCCCTCCTAGACAGGGCTGGGTGGGAATTTCTGCACTAGGATGCAAGTCTCACAATGCACCCTATGAAGTCTGCAGCCTAAGGAAATAACCCTGAGGTTCTACTGCTTTCAAATTTCCTGCTTTACCCACCCCCTGACATTCTGATTCAAGTGATGATCAAAATAAGCCTAAAGGGGAAGAAAATGCACTCAAATCATCATGTCCCCTGGTGGCGTGGAGAGTGGATGCCAATGGGATTGCTGGCTTTTTCTAGCCATCAAGGAGGCAGGGTTCACTATGAGCCTACTTACTGTACCTCAGCTCCTGTCTTGTCCCAGTCAGCAGCCCCCATCCCCAGCTGCACTCCTGCTGTGACTCTTGGTTATGGCCTGGGAGCACTCATCCAAGCCACTTTGGGCCCCCAAACCCAAGGCCTGTTGTCTTGATTCTCCCCAATTTAGAAGCAACCTGACTGAATTCTCAAGGTGACCTTCTTTTCCTAAATGACTGAGTAAACCTGGCAGTGCATGTATTACAATGTCCACTCTAAAGCCAATTCAAAGAATTTTACAAGGAAAAAGGAAACAATACTAGACCTTTAGGTAGATTCTCCATGTGAACTTCTAAGAATTAACGGGGCAGTAATCGTTCTTATTTCAAGTTTTCCTATATGAATTAAACCAGTAGATTAGGGTTTCTCAACTGTGGTACACTTGACATTTTGGGCAGGAAAATTCTTTGTGGTGGGGGCTGTCCTGTGCTCTGCAGGATGTTTAGCAGGGTCCCCGGTCTTTTACCCACTAGATGCCAGTAGCCCTCTCCCCCTTATTCCACTGTGAAAGCCAAAAATGTCTCCAGACATTCCAAAGTGTCTCCTGGGGGGCAAAATTACTCCTGGTTGAGAACTACTGCTATAGTTACAGATGTAATTACAGATGCAGATATATTCACAGAAAATGGTCTGAAAGCTCTTTTAACAAGCTATACCAGAAGATGAGATGAGGGATGAGTTCAACAAGCAGAGGTCTTGCATTTTATAATTTCTCAAACACTGTTTCAAATATTTAAGTACCTCTGTAATTAAAAAAACAAAACAAAAAACCTCTAAGAAACTCTAAATCAGCTCTAATTCTTTCCTCTAAGCTAAAATTTACAAGTGAAAGTAACTGTTTAAACACCTGAGAAAACAGATAAGAACCCAACACTTGGAATTTGGAATTGCTCAATCTGTAAAAGTAATTAAATTTGCCCGCAGAATCATCTTTTTTTGCCTCGGTAATTCTCCAGGCTGTTGAAATACCACATTTGCAAAAGTACACCCACGATATAACCTATCCAGCTTTTCCTCCATTTAGGCTCACTCAGGCAGGCAACAAAAGACAAAGACACTAATGGAGGTTCAACAGGACAGTAGTCAAGTGCTACTGGCAGATACGGGACTACATCTCTTTCAGTATCCATCTGTAAATCACACAGTGAGACCTACTACTAAATGACGATAAAAGAAACAAAGTCACTAATGATACTGATTGACTCTTGTTCCTCCCCTCCCAGGAATACTACATTGGTTTCATTCCTCTACTAATGAAAAACATGAGCTTTTCACATTTTTAGTAAAATTCTCCATGTCCTCCTAATACACTGTCAGTACAGTTATTCACAATTATAGAGTATGCTTTGAAAATTATTTTACCATGACCTGCTACAGCTCTGGTTCTAATCTTGGTGTTTAAAAACAATTTATATGTATAAAATAAGTTGTCCAACTGTATTTTTTGTGAAGTAAAAAACCCTCTCTCTCTCTCTCTATATATATATATATACATATATATATATATAAACTATATATATATATATATAGTTTCTCTGTTTGTCTCTTTACTATTGAAAAGGACAAAGAAGCAGCATTGGGCAAGCAGGATCAGAACATATGAAATGTTTGGGAAAATTCTGAGATGAGCAAGTGAGAAGACTGTTGGTCAAGGTGGCATGGTAAGTTTGTAGCTTGAGGACACCTCAGTTTCAAACATTTCACTTGAAGTTAATGCAAAAATAAAATTAAAAGACATAAAGCCATACTTAAAAAAGGTAAACAACTCTGCAGGGCAGAAATGGAACAGAAGCACAAATTGGTGCTACAGGTTGAGCCTAGGCCAAGAAGCAGGAAGAGGGGACAGGAGTTTGCAGGTAAAAGGAAGAAAATGTGCTCATGGGAGGCTGAGAAGCAGAACTTGGGTGAGTGATGGCTCTCATAGCCAAGCCAGGAAGACCTAAACCTGCAGCATACCAACTCCAGCCCAGGGTAGTGAACGTGTGGAGCTAACGTGTCTAACATGTCTACCAAGTTCCTACAGTGACAAGATAGTCAGCCACGTACTTTGTTCCCCACAAGTGTCACAACCCTTTTTCATAGCACTCTACCTCTCACCTGTTTCTGTAGTCCCTTAAATGGTTTCCCTGCTTTTT